>VYZP01001813.1:0-80245 GCA_013400635.1 Hypocryptadius cinnamomeus | reverse complement strand
GCATCGCCCCTGCGGGCCGGACAGCGGGTCAGCCCCGCGGGGCAGCGCCGGCGCGGCCCGGCCGAGCCCTGCGATCCCGGCCCGGCCGGAGCCAGCCCCCCCGCCGCCTTCCCGCTCTCCCGGGGCGCTTTCGCGGCCTCTCAAGGCACTCTGGGGACTGCGCTGCCCAACCAGTGGGTCCCGGGTACAGCCGGCGGCCCGGCAGCATCCCCCACACCGGCCCCGACTCCCTGAGATATTTATTGCTTTTTTCATATTGAGAAACGCCAGATGATCCCACAGATGTAGGGAAGAGGTTATGCAATGTTAGTTCAATGTGGTTGCCTGTCTGTACCGTTCCTCACAGTTTTGCATAGGAAGAAACTCTTCTCGTTATTTGAACATAGAGGCTGGTCAGGAGTGACTCTCAGAGGGGCTGCAACGCGTGCATCGAACAATAACAAAACCTTGCAGCTACTGAAAACAGAACGGGCTTCCTATGGATTTTGGACAGTGCTGATCTGAACCTACGACACTTGGCTAATGTTCAGCTTTTATCTTTCTGGCAGCAGGTTAAAACAATCCAAACAGAAGTTGAGTATCTACTGGAGCAGCCAGCTGGCCCTAACCCAGCCCCTCGGTCCCACTTGCTGCCCTTCTCAGATTTCATACATAAAGGTTTGCAGTCAGGGCTGGTTATGGCTTGTCATTTATCCTCTCAGCTATTTTTTCACAGAAGGATTTGACAGCAATGAGAAAGACTAGGGCTGATCTTTGAAGGTGAAAAGGCACAATGGATTAATGACCTTAACAAATAAATACTCTCTTCACCTCTGCTAACCCAGATTCCTTCTTTGCATCAGAGACAAGAACCCCACAGAACCAGACTGGCAGCTGTCAGAACTGTGTGTCTCCATTTACATCCATTCACAAGTCTTTGCAGCTTTGCATCAGGAGCTCTCACAGAGAGCTTGGGTGCTTGGGGAAGCATTGGAGACATCCTGCTCTCAGTCACAGCCATTAAAGTCTTAGATATTTTTTTTTAAAACTTACTTGTACTTGAAGAAATGGGAGCAAGTGGGACTACAGGGCAGAGCCTTCCAAAACACGGATGCTGGTTTTGCTTTAGTACTGTCTTTGCTACAAATATGCTGGATTTTAAGCATTTATCATTGTGTGCTTGATCTCTCTTTCCCCTACTCCACTATTTTACAGCTTCCATATCTGTAATAGCTGAATATAATGAAATTCATCTCTTTTATAAAACTTTTATGGCAGATATTAACACTGAGACCAAAACTGGCCATATGAGTATGCCAACAGTAAATCTACTGTTGTAGTAAAATCCTTAGTATTTGGTGACCTAATCTCAGAAAATATTTCCGAAATCTTAGAGAAAATAATCTCAGAAAGTATTTCAGATCTCTAAGAAAGTATTTTTCCTATATAACAGCTCACCCTTACAGATACTTGCCAAAGAAACTATAGACAGAAAAGCGTGCGCATACAGGTCTCAATCAGCTCTGCTGTAACAGTATCAACACTGTTCCCATGGCACAGTTACATTGTGGTTTTTCTTTTTTGCAACATGCTGGCTTTTCCACATCTGTTGCTGAAAAGATGTTAGAAAATTAACAAGAAATATTCTATCTATTGCACACTAAGATTTTGGGGCAATCTCACCCCCTTGTTGATATGCAAGTGTCTGCTGAAATGCCTTTGGAGGGAATGCTGCTCTAGCACAGGGAGGCACTTTGGATAGAGGAACATCTGTGTACATCTGGAGTACAGGCAGTAAAACCAGGCATGATGGTGATTTTCTTTTAGTTCAAAGAAAGGCTGAAGTAACTCACTCCACTCCAACTCATTCCCATGGGCCTGATTCAAAGCCTTGTTAAGAAAGCTTCTAAAGGAGTAGCTCAAAACCCACTAGAAAGAGTCAGTCCCCCTCCCTTGCTGTAGGTGGGCTTTGGAGCAGGTCCTGCCACCCAGAGACTGAAGTGACACTGAAACCAGCTCAGGGGTTTCTGTGGCTGCATCTTTCTGAGTCCAGACACAACTCATACCTGCACTTCAGTGCCTCACAGCACAAGAGTGCTACAAAAGGCACAGTCTCAAGAGGTAAACTGAAGTTTCAGGAGTTACTGAATGCTTCTCAGTGACTACAGTGCCCCCAATAAACAACAGAATCACTTTCAAAATATCTTATCTCTGTTACCTATTATTCCCCACACACATTCTCACAGGACACACACACACAGAGGGAAAAACATCCACTGATGGAGAGGATTCTCCTTCAAAATCAACAGGTTAACTGAATTTGTTACACTGAGTATCCTTGCTAAAAGCTGCAGCTGAAAGGCAGGCTGCTGCTGCAGGTTGTCTGACAAGCCAGCTTTAAAAAAATTAGAAAAACTCACCTTTGCTGTCAGAAATGAGATGAATGGAGAAGAACATTTCTCTTGCCCCCACAGGCTCTCAGCTCATGCCATGTCAGTAACATGCACTGAGCTCAGAGTGAGTCTCCCCTTTCCAAGCCAGATCCTTTCCAGATGTGAGCAGCAGAACTGGAGAGAGTAACAGGCAACCCTCTACCAGTGAGAGCTTCCTGCACTTCCCAGCGAAATCGGAGAGGAATTTTCCAAAGTCACCATATAGGAAAATGTGAGTAGGAAAGAGGAAGCAGCTATGGCCTGAATATAAAGACTTGGGAAATAAACAATCTCCCATTACTTTTGTCAACACAGTTTGCAAGATCTGTGAGCAAAGCCAAAAGCCAGCATGCAGGAATTGGCAGGAGAGGCACAGACAGTGTGTGTGCTTCTGCATTTCACTGCAGGACACTGGAGCTGCACCGTTACTGCATCTTTGAGTTTAGCTGCATTCAACCCAAATCTGAATTCCAGGTGGGAATGTCCTCCCATTCTCTGGGGGTCTGGTTCAAATTAACTAGGAACAGATAGATCAGCAGTTTTTCCTGCATTTTATCTCTTTCCCCTTTAACTCTCCCTCCTTTTCAACATATTAACTGATCTTCAGGGACCAAGGCTGAAACTACAAATGTCTTACAGGCAAAGTCCCCAAATTTGCTGTAACACCCCATCCACTCAATCTCTTCTTTATCTTCTATGCCCTACGTTACAGCATTAACATCAGAACTTTCCACCACTTACACATACACACACACAGACACAGACACGCAGCCCAGAAGCCTCTCATCTCTTATTTCCCCATTCTTGGTGAAAGAACAGGAATACACTGTTGATAACAGTATGCTCCAAGTGCAGCAATATTCCCAAGAAAGCAACACAGCTTTTTGTCCCTGACAGCAGTTACTATATTAAATACAAAGCCACCTGTTTTGTGAGTGCCCCGCAGTGCTCCATACAGTACCTCCACAAAACCTGCAGAAGATCTGTCCTCACCAATAACACGACCTTCTTGCTGAATTCCAAAGAAGGAACACTGATTCTTTCCTCTCCACTCCAGCTGAACTAAAGTCTAAAGCAATTAAGTTACTTCCTCCCTCTCTTCATCCAGGCTTATATCAACTGGAACTGATCCCCCTGTGTGCCACGTGGAAGTTTGAAAAGTTAGAGTGGGAAGTGTGTTTTTACTGAAACCAAAATAAAAACAAAACAAAGCTGGCTGCTTTTTCCTGGTGACTCAGAGATCCAGGACACATTTGCCTGCTACCCTTTCTGTATTACAATACCCTGAGTCCATACAACAAAATATGCACATTTTTTTCAGGGAGGAGGAGTAGAGGGATTACCTCACTCACCATGGAGGCCAGAGCAGCCCATAAGGGAGAGGAAGTGACCAGCATTCAACCTTCCCCAAAAGTGCATTTTTATCTGTGTTTTTGCTGTAGAAGTATAGTAATTTGTTGTCAGTAGCATCTAGAGGAAGTACAGGGCATTATAAAAAGAGGGGCATTGTGCCTCCTTTAGAGGCACACAAGAGCCAGACACCAGATATCCCAAGTGCAAAGGTAACACACCCTCACACTGTGCTACAAATTATTTGTACAGGCTTTTTTTTTTCTCCGAGTTTTCACTTCTTCCACATCTTACTCTCCTACATCAACATACCCCAGACTCACAATCTCCCTTCTCCAGGCCCAGTGCTGCATTTCCATCATCCACATAAATTCTCAGGAAAACCAGAGCTGGAGTCAAATCTGTCTAAAACTGTTCTGACACACCACTAAGCCAAAGGCTTACCCTGCCATGGTACATGGACTCAGCAGCCACTGGTTTTGTTCACTGCAGCTTTCTGGAGCTTTCAGACCAAAGAATTTCCACTGCAACACTCACAGCACAGAATGAGCTGAGGGAGACATTTCCAGTCAAACTTGAGTCTTTGTGCTCTTGCACATTCCCCGCTGACGGGCCTGAGTGGTGGCTGCAGCCTGCGTGAAGAAACAGTTCCAGGTTTAAAAACTGAAGCTGAAGATTCAGTTTAAACTTTGGTATGATTATTGCTTCAGATCACACAGATGGCAGAGAACCAGGTCCTTGGGCAAAGAGCTGCTGGGGCAGCTGTGACAGACAGTGTGTGCCACAGCAGTGCTCTGCCATGGGCCTGGCACAGAGCACCCTGGGCAGGACACAACCTCCTGCACTGCCCAGCAGTAAAAAGCCCCTGTGCTAGTCAAGGACAGGCTTGGCAACCTTGAGATCAGATTTCAAAGAAACTCTTGCAGGCTTGAGCATTGTCCAGGGCCAAGCTGCACTATGCAGTATATTCCATGTGAGACCTGCTCAGCTCTGCAACTACTGTCACTGTCCCAAACAGGCTAAATTTAGTTGTGATATGATAAACTCAAATAACAGACACACCAATCAGCAACATGGCACAGAACAAAAGGTATAAGCAGATCTACTGAAGCATGAGCTCCAAGAACAGTGGTTCTCCAGGCATCAGCTCACTTGTGATTTGCCTGGAATGAGGCACAAGGCATTCTGGAAGTTTTAGCTGTATCTTAAAAGGTAACAAAATGTTCTTTACTCTCACCTTTATTTATTTGATTAAGACTCTACAGAAATACTGACATTCCTGAAGTGCTCACTGCTATGTGCTGGTATTGTGCCTTTATATGAAAGGACAGAAAAAAATCATTAAAATTCTTCTAAGTAACTTGCAGTCATTTTACTTCAAAAAATGAATAATCAAAACACAAGGAATAAAAGGGGGCTTTGTCTCCAAAGCAGGAAGTATTTTTCAAACCTAAGAATTCACAACATTGCTTAACCATGAGCCTATTGGCATCTGTGTCTTGATCCAAATGAACTCTGAGATGTCTGTTCTCCCAGAGGATACATACAGTTAAAAAAAAAATTTAAAAATCCATGACTGCTTTNATGGCTCACCTTTTGAAGTCAGCCTGTTGTTTTGCAAATTGAGAGTTTCCAGTCTATAAAGACGAGCAAGCTCTTCTGGAAAGATTTCTTCTATTTGGTTATTCTAAGAAAATGGAGAGTATTAATCATCAACAAAGTAATCCAAAAAGGATCCCAGTAAACCCAGACTGTGAACTTCAATAAAATCTGGAAGTGAACCCACCATGTCAAATCCTTGTCAAGACTTCTTTCATAATGAGCCAAACTCAGATTTCAAACCCAAAACATCCAAACCCAGGAGCATTTGAAAGCCTGACTTCTGCTCATCTCCAGGAATATCCAGCTTATGCACCAGTAGCACACAAAGAGTGTGATTATGCCTGCCAAGGCCCACAGTCCATCTGCCACAGCCAAACCTTGTAGCTGCAGCAAAGCATTTGTTACAAGGTTGGCACGGTGGATTTCCAAGCTTATGGCTTCTGTTATCCATGGTTTGTTTTAAAAGCCACTGGTCATGGGCAGGGAGCGTCAAACCAGGCTCACTTGCACTGGTTGTGCTGTTAGGGGCGACTGGCATCAGATTCTCATTAACATGCTGACTAACATTCCAGCCTTTAGTGAGTGGTTCTAGCTTTAGCATCCAGGGGACCAGTCAAGGACCCACTGTCCTGGAAGCCAGGCCAGTGCCCAGAAAGTGACAGCTGCAGCTCCAAAAAGCTTCTTTTCTTTTGGTAGCAGAGGCAGGAGCCGTGGCTAACACATGCCTGGGACAGATCTGCTGAGGAAGGTGCCAGCTTACATTACAGTTTTTTTAACTGAAAAGCTCTAAACAAAATCTGCATTTCATCCATTGGACAGAATTGACAGAGATGGGAGCAATAAACCAAAAGCAGCTGCTGAAGGGCCAGGCATTGAAACCCTCAACCACTGCCATTGCTCTGAGGAGGCACAGCCACAGGGTTGCCATGCTCTGGCCTTTCAGGTGTCAGAGCACTGGCAGGGAAAGGACACCTGCCTAAATGTGGGTCACAGGGATCAATTAACTAAGAGCAGAGCAGAGAAACCTTCTGACAGTCTAGGACATCCTGATTCTTCTTCCTGAATCTGGAATCTCACATCTTATATGTCCTTTTCATGACAAGACATGAGGTGTCCAGAGCAGGACCACTTGCTGTAGGCATGCCACTCAGGGTGAAGGGTGGCACTGGCCATGTCACACCTGCTCCTTGCTGAGTTCATGTGCTGCAGGGAGAGGTGGGACAGTGGGGGACATTGGCTGGCCCTGCCTCTGCACTGGCTCACTGTGTCTGAACTAGCACACCGTGCTACCCAAAGACTTCTCTGTCATTTAGCCCATCTTCCTCAAAGACACCTCAAAATGGAAGGGCTCCACCAGAAATTTGGGTTGGCCAAAGGAGAAACAAGAAATTGTTAGTTTGGACAAAAATTCTTCTCATGAAGCTGTGAGAGAATGTGGAGCTCTTTTTCCCCTCCCTGGATGTGAGGGGAGAGCATGCCGATAACCGGGTGCATTTGTCGAGCTCAGGAGCCGGGCCTGCTGCACCTGCTGCTCCCGCCGGGAGCCGCGGAGGGGCTGAGGGAAGGAGCCGGGGTTCAGGGGCGGAATGAGGGCACGGGGTGGGGGAGATGGATCGCGCCCTTACCTGCAGGGAGAGGTGGTTGGNAATACAGACACAGCATATTTTGAACTTGTTTTATATTATCCATGTTTCTTTTAGCCTGCTGCGGCATTATTAGGTTGTTTCTGTTCCTGTATCACAGCATATAACTAACATTTCCCAGAAAACCCACTCAGGGCCATACAAAGCCATCTGCTTTCAAGTTAGCAACAAATTCTTCTTAGAGATACAGGGTACAGAACAGCTCACACTGTCACTCCAACACATTACGCTGCTGTTTATTTAAGTAATAAAGGCATTTGTTCCAAACAGTTGGGGCTTTTTCCAGCATTTGTTCTCCACATGTGGTTTGCTTCCTCAAGTGTTGATTTTTCATAGTTAGGAGACTTTTCCCTGCCTTTTATCCACTAGGCTAATTGCATTCTTACCCTTTTCTGCCTAACGAGAGCTGACAGGCAGTGCTCTCGGTGCTCTGCAGAGCAGGAAGCCATGGATTTCCTGTTCCAAGGAGGTAAGAGTTGAATGTGACCTCAGATGAATTGGACATATGGGAAATGGACAAAACCTTGTGACTATCTGCAGTTTTTTTCTGTCCTAAGAGGGAAGATGTAGTCAAGGCCCTTTATCCCATCCTCCTGCATCCTGAAATGATCTATTACCCAAAAATCCAGCTCTTTATCCCAGCTGCCACAAACTGTGCTCAGCTGTTCACAGCCTCCTGACTCTGCTGCTTTCCAGAGGGATCCCACACTGTACCAGGATGTGCTGTACACAGGCAGAGCCTCCACAATGCCACCTGCCAGACTTTGTCACACACATACATCTTCAAAAGTAAGTGTATTCTTCTGCACTGAACCTATTTCTTATTAGGCAAAGCAGCAGGGCTGAAAACACAAAAGTCAAGTAAAAGTTTAAAAATAAAATCTGTGCTCCAAAACCAAAGCATTCACTCAAATTTTTGCAAGCCAGATCTGCTGAGTCAGGTATCAACTCCACTCAGTGGCTCCAACTCTGACAAATCATGTCAGGCTTCTCTAGTATTTTTCATTATAGTGAAAATTCCAATAAGCAAGAATTACATGTATTTTGCAAAAGAAAATAAGGGTAAGATATACCTGCCAACACCTCTGCCTGTCACACTTATTATAGCTGGGGAAAAAACCCAAACCAAGAGCTGGCAAGGGGTACTCACCAGAGTCCATGAAGGAAGAACAACCCTCCCAAGCATTTTAATGTCTTGAGCTGAGATTGCCCCTCATGTGAGCTGGGAGTCTGAGAACACCAAACCTCTGCCTAGAAGATTACAATTTATTTTTTTTCCTTTACATAAGGCCTTTGAAACCAAAATTAAAGCACTACTATGTTGTGACTGGCCACCTTTTGGTACCTCTAGCTTCTTTTCTAATTCTGCCCCCAAGGAATCCAGTTAACAACACAATTGCAGTAACATAAACTTCATTAAAAAGGCTGATCTAAAGCTACAGGGGATTTTAGCTGGAGAAGAACTTAATGCTGCTTGGTCAAGAGAGCATTAGGGAGTGAGAAAGAAAACCTTTGTAGCAAGATTTCTAAAATGGTACAGACTTAGGTAATGCTTTGAGTTATGCAAAAAATGAGTAACAGAACTTCATAATGTCAAAAGCTGCTTTGTACCATGGAGCTTTTCCTCATGAAAGTAAATTATTTCTATCCACTTTAACATTTATTTATTCAAAGCTGTCGTACTCTAAGACTGCAGAATGTTCATGGAGGATTTGGGATTTCTAGGAAAAGACACCTTCCCCCTCAGAAAAATCAGAGGAAGTATTACATAAAAAAATTACTCAGCAAGTTATAACACAAAGAAGGTGCTGAAAGTGAAGAAGCAATACATGATAGATGTCAAGATAAGACATTAGCAGGTAAATGGGGTGAATACACAACTTCGTCCTTTACTCCATCTCCTTAAATCCTGCAGGAGAAACACCAGCCTGACCAGTCCTCTCAGCTGCAGGCTGTGCTAACCTCTGCACTACTCCCTCTACCTACTGCTGATGGGAATGGAAGGTTTAATCTGGGATTTTTCTGTTTTAACGACATCACAGCTGCAGATGCTCAAGCCTGAAAGCCCCAGGCCTGTGCAAACCCAGATTTCTCTGAGGGAGAAATCAAGGCTTTAGCCTTGGACATTATTCCTCTTGGTAGCAAACAAACTCCAAAGTTATTTAGTCACCTTTTTTCCTCTTCATATTTCTGTGCAACTTTCCCCCCTTGAAGGACTTAACCTCATTCTGCAGCTGAGCACATCTTACTTGAACTATTATTGGGATGGACTACTATTATCTATGTTATTTTGTTTACATTTCAAAATGAGTTTGGCCAACAGTGACCAAAAGTATGTTGTGTGTGTGCTCAAAATTCTTGAAAAAGGCATGTTCTTAGCTTGCATAACAGACATCTCCTCAGAGTTCTTCTGGTAGTATCAGTAATTCAAGAGGAGGAACAAATTGTTTTCTGGACAGAATTACTGCTGCAATCCTGTAAGTCCCCTTTGTTTTAACCCACAAGCCAAATGGCAAGAACTTAGGAAAAAGCAGTGAGGACAATAGCAAGTGTTATTTTACAGGGAGTTAAACACTGCTTTCATTTGAGAGATATGACTCCTATCTATTCCAATCCTTTAGATAAGTCAATAAACAATGCACAGGAGGAAACCATTCATATGACCAGACTGTACTTGTAAAAGTTTACAGTGGAGCAATGCCATATTTGTCCTAATTAACAGAAAACTAATGCCTTGGAAAAGATGATGAACAGTGGGGTCACAAATGTTGATTCATCCTGATATTAAAACCCAGGCCTGAACACTGAGTTCCTGGGCAGTAAAAGACAGCTGAAATTCAGTACAAATGCACTGATGCATATAAACCAATAATTTAAAATATTTCTGTTTCACAGTGCAGTAATAAGCACTGAGTTAGTATGAAAGAAATGAGCCCCCAGTTTTAAGAGATCTAAGAAAACACACCTCAAAACAAGGAGTGGTCAGAAAAGCAACTGTGAAAAGAAAAATATAGGCAGAAAATACTCTTGTATCTTGAAAACTTTTTAAGAGGACAATTGTAATGCTGCATACAGGAAGGATACCTGGATGGACAGAAGGTACAAGGGTCTGTCCATGTGACACAGTTAAACAGAAGGACCTCTCTGTAAGCTGTGAAGCCTGAAGGTGACAGGACAAGAATATAAACACCAGGGGTGCTCTGAAGCTGTTCACTGTTCTTCCAGTAAAACACAAAGCCCCTCAAAAAAGCCTCCCCAAAATTAATAGGTGTAAAACTGCAATGTATAGAATAGAAAAGGAATAAGTTTAATTCTATATGACATGTAGGTACAGAAACTCATGATCCATGCTAAAAAGCTGTCCAAGGATTCCAAAAGGGACTGGACAAACTCATGAAAGACAATCCAGACATATTCACTTCTGGCTCAAATTGGTGAGCTGGGAAAAATAAAATGACAATCGGTGGCAGTTAGGAAAGTACTTCGAGTAAACAGATGATTGGCCATCTTCCTCTTCCTTCCAAGGTACCAACAAGGAGAAAATCCAGGGGGCCAGAAGGAATTTTGGTCTGATGCACTAGAGCAATTCTAACTGCTCAGCAATCTGTCACCATTCCCAATAGGAGACAGAATGATTGGCTCGAATTTGCTCTTTTTTATTATTAATTTAGTTAAGCCAGGGAAGTGACAGTTTCAGTGTAAGTTCCTCAGCCATAGCCCAAATATGTGAGGATGTGAGATGTGTCTGCTGGACTGAGATGAAGTCTGTGAATGATGACTGACAATGCCTGAGGAGGAGAAAGTGGATGCCTGCAGGTGTCCTTTGTGACAGCCTGAATAAAATACTCAGTTCAGTACACTAACATGAAATCCATGTTTATAAATTTGAGAAAGAGACACACAGAAGAACAGGAAAAGTATATTTAATTTTCTATTAAACTTCCAACCAGAATACATTTTCCCAAAACAGAACTTAAAGCTTGTACATAACTGACAAGAATTTCATCATGATCAACACCAGATTTTACCAGGAGAAAACAGGTAACATATTGGTCATCCTCCCTCTCTGCTCTCCTGGCAAATCTAATCTGTTTTCAAGGTATAGTATTATCAAATTCTGTGAACTTCAAAGCAGCATTCTAGTTCCTGCTTACTTCTGGATATTTTGTTTATTTTTTAATTCCAAAGTAGTAATAAGAAAAGTATTTTATAGCAAATTCCTAAAACCTATTCTAAAAAAATGTTGTTAGAGATCCCCTTTACAAGATCATTTTAATGTAAGCAGCAGCAAATTGGAGAGGATGGAAGTCTGAAAGCATTTGTATGATCTGCTATTACAGCCTTTCAAATGCAACTCATTTCATTGATATGCCAAGCTATTTATAACTTTCCTCTTTTCCTTCCCAACTAACCTCAACAATAGTAAGCAGCCTAATTCAGCTCTAATTTTTACAAACTTGTCCATATTGATTAGAACAAAAGCTGTCACAAAGCCCCACCATGTACCATTTGTGTTAGTGCCTCAAGCTTTGCCATAGAGAAACCGATGGAATTGTTAAGAGATTTAAGGACTCTAACCACAGAATTTAGGTGAGAGGGGTCCAATCAAACCCAGCCTGTGCCATATTATTGATAATGTCTAGCTTAATTCTACTTTTTTGTCAAGAATATCGAGTACTGACTATTTACTCTACTGAGCTCAAAGTTTAGCTTTGCCTGGCTGAAGCTGTAGATTCTGAAGTTTCATTGCCATGCCCATGTTCCCAGAAATCTTCAATTTGCCTTGAAAGAATGCCTGAAAAGAAAGAAAGATTCTGTGAAATGCAATACAACACATTATCCCAAATGCACCCCTCCAGACAGTTATGGGTTATTATGGATGAGCAGTTTGGCATTTCCAACAGTTCTGGCACCTCACATCCAGCAATAAATGCATTGTCTGACTGCAGAACAGCAAGCTGAGGAAGTTGTATTCTTATTATATTTTTGATACCTAAAGAGAATAAACTTGCTTGTTTCTCAGATTATCACAGCCATGGGTCTATACCTGGAGCAGGCAGAGCACCCTGTGTTTGGGTGGTGACTGCTCACAGCAGACAAGCTCATTATTTCAACTGCAAACAATAAAGCCACAGTGACAGTAGGTGCCACAACTGATTTTTTAGCTCAATCCTCCTCAGCCTTAACTGGCTTTGTTCCTGATCAATTCAATTTTACAAATGTCTGTTTGTGAAGAAGATATGCAGAAAATTTGGATTTTTTCTTCCAGACCTTGTAAGGAGATAAACTGCACACACCAAAATATCCAAACTGTAGATGTAAAGCTGGCGTTGCTTCTGAATTTTCTACATGTACATTACAACATTTCCATCATGTGTTTTATCTTAAAACTTCTCCTAGACACATTTCAGTTTGCAAAATTTACCCCATGATTACCAGAACAAAATCTTGAAACAGTTACCCAGAGCATTTCAAATTTGGAAGCACAGAACAGCAACTTCAAATTAACTTAAACCTCTGGTTTACTTGTACACTATGACTGCTTTTGGCATACAGAGGAATAAAAAAAAAGATATTAAACCAACCAACCAAAAACCCCCCAAACTCACCACCCAACAACAAAAAAAGCCAGGCATTCAGTGGATGCTCACCTCAATTTCTACTTTTCAGCATCAAGGTGACTCCTTACACTAATGTCAGCTATGGAGGTAAAGCCCTCCAAAGAGAAGCCCACATTCCTTCTTTTTTATGGTATGTTGCAAAAACTGGATTGCCCCTCTTCTCTGCAAACCAAGCACTATTATATCTCCTTCTGGGATATAACACAGGACACATTCCTGCAGGATATCTGACATACATCCCTGTCCTTCTTCATGAATCTCACTTTGGGTGATTTGTTCAGAGCACACCAATAATTGTCATTTTTCAGATCAACCATGGCAGTTTTGGATGAAAACATTCAAATTATTTCAACTTAAAGACATTCAAAACAAACCAACCAGTTCCCTGATCAGGTCATCTTGACTGTACTTACTGTCTGAGGGTTCATTTTGCCAGTCATGAGTGCCAGCAGATCAGTGTCAGCCATTGTGATTGTACAATCTGCCTTCTTGTCTGCAAGACAGGAGCAGAATGAAGATTCAAACTGAGAAATGAAACACTTATAGGAGCTACAACTGTGTGGAGCATCCCTTCAGACCACAGGTCAGCAAATGATACCTGAAGTATGTACAAGCAAGAGCCATTAAAAAAATATCAGCAAGAGACAACCCAAAGCCAAGAGGCAGCTGGGCCACCTTGTAGCACAGACAACCCCAACACTGAAGAAAGATGGGCCTTCCTGAAAAGCTAAGCAAATTCATTCCTTGAAAATAATAATCTACTTGTATCCAGACAGAATGTTCATTGCAAGCACTGATAATAATCTTTCAGCTTTATCAAGCCTATATTTGCTAGTATGAAGATCAGCTTGGAATAGATGAGTTTTCCCCTGTGACACTCTCAAGATATTCATTACTGACATTTCAGGCATTTCCTGCCCTCTCCTTCCATGGGAACAACATGTGCATTCTGAAAGCACTCATTTGAATTAATTCAAGTACAGAAGTTTCTAGGATCTTCTTACTAAAGTAAGCTGGAAAATTATTTTAATAAACTCTGATATAAATACTGATGTGTAAACCAAAGGGCTAAAACCTTCACACATCTTTTCCTACACTCATCTTATTATTAGATTGAAATCTTTGATAAATTGTTGCCCATGCAACAAAAGACTGTGGTCTTCTTTTTGTAATAACATAACAATGAATTTCTGAATCAAATCCTCATCATGTTTTAAATTGGAAGTTTGTGATGCAGGTTCATGGATATATCAGATTTTGAGAACTGGCTCTTGCCTTTGGTTGGTTTTTTTTTTTTTTTCATTTTCATTACTTGGGTGTGTGACTCCAAATTCGAGACAAGACATTTTCATGACAAGGGTACAAATCTTGTGTTCTCAATATTTTTATGGGGCTCTCCAACAACACCCAGTCTGTTTCTTATTTCTGCCTTTTTCAAAATGGAACTTGAAGTTTCTCTCAGCTGGGACAGCACTGAAACCAGCCAGGTTTTGTTGCTTAACTACCTGCAGAGGAGAAGTAACTTGACAAGGCAGACCAGTTTACTGCTTACCCGTATCTCCAACAAAGCAACTGAAGAAACAACTACAAATTACATTTTTGGCCCAAATTTTAAGAGGTGAGAACAACAAAATCCCGGAGGTTTGATTTTCACTCTTTCTTTTTCCATTCTGATTCCTGTGAAATCATATGACAGATCTGCCTGTAGCCTCTAAGAAAATGCACTATTATCTCTAGACTGATTCAGAGTAGAAGCTGTTTAGTTCTTGGTCTGAAACACCACAGATTAAAAGCATCAGTAATAAGAAAAGTTTAAAATTAAGGTAGAATTTTTGCTCAAGGTCATTACAGCCTGCACAGAATATGAGTCTGTATTCATTAGTTTTATGTGTGTTCTGCAATGACATAATAAAAGAGCACTGACCTGAATTAACTGCCACAGAGCCTTTGCCATTTTTCACATCTACTATCCAAGTTGCTTCTTTCCCTCCAGGGCCATCTTTAACTTTGAAGGCAAAGATTCCACCAATTTTCTTTACAAATTGCTCTCCTTCCTGTAATGACCATGGAATGAGAAAGTAATTTACTGCAACATAATTTTCAGTTAGTCTTAATTTAACAGAAGTAATTAAAAAACCTTCACCATTTCTACTAATATAAAAATATCTATTTCCCCAATTAGGCATAATTTAAACAACCATCAAAAAATCTAAACAAACAAAAAACCTCAAACTACGACTATCTATATTGAAATCTATTAAATTAAGAAGAATAGTCCTAATAGCCTTGTCCTGACTTAAGTTTGACAAAATGCAATTTCTTCTTCTAATCACACTTAAAGAGCAAGCACCTAACACCAAATACAAAGTTTCTTTGGTTAGTTAGCAAGTTCCTCACCTACAATCTAAACTTGCCTCCACTGAAATATCCTTATGCAGGTAGGAACTATCTGGAGAAAAGTAACTTAAAATCATGGCACAGTGCAAAAGGTTTCTTTTACAAAGAATTGTAAAAATTCTTTTACAAAGAATTGTAAAAATTACAAAATCCAAATCTGTAGCATTTGTTTCAATGAGCAGTCCTGAAGAAGTAGTGGATGCTAATACATTCCCAAGAGGTTTCACACACATTCTGTTATCAATTAAAATCCTGTTGTAGGTAAAAGAAGTAGTCAGATACCTCTTGGAGCTTCTTTTCAATCTCTTTGAAGACCAGGTGTGCTTTAAATCCATCAACAGCTGCACTGAGAGGCACAGCTGCAATACGGCCGTTGCTGAAACAAAAACCCCATTAATTTAAACACTTTCAATCACATTTTCAACATCTTCAAATGATCACAATTGGCCTAACACCAGCAAGAAACATTTCAGCAGTATAAAGCAACTCTGGTATCAAAGTGAAGCTTGCTCTCTTGACAGCCTGAATTACAATCACTCCAGATATCTGGGTGTTCTGTGTGCATGAACTGAAGATTAATTTTATAATGGAAGTAAATCATTAATCTTATTCCTGATACTCTGGAGAAATCACCCTGCATGACCTGACAGCAACATGGAACCCAATTCTTGATTCCTGCAGGGGCACACAGAGCCAAAGTACAGAGAAACGTCCAAAGAAATGGCAATTCAAGCAGCAGGAGGAACAGGTCCACTGCTATTGACAGGTCCATGTCTTGGCAGCAGAGCCCAGAACTGTGGTCAGGTTTGATACTGCTAAAGTGACAGAATTGCTCAGGAAATGCTGCTGGAACTTGGAACTTACTGGGGTGGTACTGACACTGCCCTGCAGAAGTGTGACAGGATAGCCAGAGTGGGCACTGTCTTGTCTGAAGGAGACACATCCATTTTGCCAAGAGAGCAAGGCTGAACTAACAGGATGGAAACCGTAAGGTTCAGAAAAAGCCACCAAACAAAAAGCAGAATTGTTTCAAAAATTAATGCAAGTCCTGCTACCTTGATGCACATTCTTACCAGCTATTACTAAAGCCACAGGCTTGATCTGGAACCAGTGACTAACTGTACTGTAGGAAACTGGTGTGAAGGATCTTCATAAACAGGAGTTTCACCACCTTTCCCTTAATTACACAATGCACATCATAACTCAGTTACATAAGGGGTGTCTGAGCACATCAGCCACACTGTTCCATTCCAAAGTCTGACACACATTGGTGCAACTCCCTGTGTCAGGGATCTCCCACACAGAGCCTTTGGGAGAACTAAAGGGCTTTAAGCTTCTCTAGGATAAGATGAAATGAGTGTTGCTAAGATTTCTCTGGGTTGAGTTGTACTAAAGAAAGTATTTTCAAAACTCTAAACACCAGTGAAGGTGAAATGAGCCATAGTAAATTAGACTTAAGTTTCTTCAGGAGAAATATTATCTGTACATGAAAAGCTCTCCCTGACAGGAAGGACTACTTCTATCAGCACCTCAAGGCTGATGACATAAAAATAGCAAGATTTTCCATAAATTGACTTCCATAAAGTGACAGTATTTTTAAAGACAAAGCTCAAGGCAATGGGAAAAGGTGTACTCTCTCTCACAGTCTTTCCCCCTCAGATTTAAAACTGTACCAAGGCCCACTGACAAGTTCTGTGACCATGTTTGAAGAGAATCCATGAGAAGACATTTTTCCTCACATGGTACAACCTCTTATGGATTAAAAAAGAGACAGAGTTATCACTCTTGACACTACAAAAAGTCACTGCTGAAGACCTTCAAACTGCAGTGGCTTCTCTCATCACCTCTTCCACAGGTTATACTGTCACCTCCCAGAAACTGCACAGGTTTAGCTGAAACAGATCTTAGAAATATGAGCTGGGAGGCAGGGGTGTGTTTCTTTCTGAAAGGCCAGTGTATGATAAATTCTGCTGTTCACATGTTTTCAGAGAAAACAAAGCACTGGGATCGAGCTTTAAAAGCCATAATACCCACAATAAGCTGGTCAATCTTTCTAAAGAAAGCTGAAAGTGAAAATGTAAAGGGAACTGCATTTTAAGTCTCCCCTGAAATACCAGAATAATACAAATTTTAAGTGTCTTCTCTCAATTCCTGTCCATTTGAGCATCGAGCTACAGCAGAGTGCAGACAGCTTCATAGCAGTGTTCTCTCACTCTGAAACAGGCTACAATTGCAAGTGCAAAATCTGTAGCCAGTAACACTCCAGAATTCTAATGAATTACAGTATCACATCAAACACAGCTGAAAGCAATCCTTCACAGAGCTAAACCAGTAACAATTTTAGCAGTGAAAGCAGTGGTTTCTCGGTTCCCACTAATGTCTTGCTAGTTTTGGCAGACACCTAGTTTCAATTAATTAATTTTAATGTGGCCTGTTTTATTCTTGGAATGGTTTTTATTTGGTGGCTTTTTTCCCCCGAACATCACTCTTCCTTACACGAGCCATTTCTACAAGCCAGTATGAGCTTTTCAATAACTCAGTGCTCGATGTGACACGAGAGTGTGTGAGTTTTAACCTCAGTACAGACCTGCAGTGCTGCAGGAACACAAGAGTGTTTAGTTTACAGGGCAATCTCCTCCTGGAGCAGCGGCAATAACTCCAAACCACCAAGTTTTGAGGGCGCAGGAAGCAGCACGGCCAGGCTGGGCCAGCAGCGCTCCGTCCCTGCGCTCTGTGCAGCTCCAGCTGAGCGCTCCGGAAGGCCCGGCGGTGCAGCCCGCGCTTCCCCCCGTGTCGGGCGAGCCCCCGGCGTGTGTCAGCCCCGGCTCACCTGCTGTCCCGGGGGAAGCCCATCCTGAAGAGCGTCACCACCACGGCCCCGCCGAGCCCCAGGTTGTGCTGCAGCGCGACCTTCGCCCCCGGCACCTGGCGCCGCCCCGCCTGCCCGCGCAGCTGCCAGCAGAGCTCCGCGCACTGCGCCAGCCCTGAAACATCGAGCGCAGAGCGAGCCTCAGCCAGCGCCTCCTCCGCCGCGCACCCAGGGACACGGGAACGGGATCCCAGCTGCCAGGAGGGAACTGGATGGCCCTGGGAAACCCAAAGGAAGGGGAACCCCTTTGCATGGCAACCCTGACACTCTCCGATTATGGTCACCCTCGGTCTCTCCCCGCTGTGCCGCCAGCTCTCTCTGCAGTCGGGGCCCAGTCCCGCCGCACGCACAGAATCACGGAGCTCATTCGGTTGGAAAAGAGCTCCAAGACCATCGAGTCCAGCCTGTGACCAAGCACCGAGCTTGTCAGCTACACCGTGGCACTGAGTGCCATGGCCAGTCTTCCCTTCAACACTCCACCACCTCCCAGGACAGCCCATTGCAATGTTTAACCATCCTTTCTGTGTCGAAATTCCTCTGGATGTCCAGCCTAAACCTCCCCTAGCACAGCTTGAGGCTGTATCCTTTCATCCTGTCTCCAGCTGTCTGGGTTACGACCCTTCTTCCAGGGAAGTGGAGAGAGTGAGAAGGTCCCCCCTGAGCCTCCTTTTCTCCAGGCTGAGCCCCCCAACTGCCTCAGGAATTCCTCACAGGATTTGTGCTCCAGACCTTCCCCCAGCTCCATCGCCCTTCTCTGCACATTCCTCACACTTTCCTCCTTTCCCCCATCCCTTCCTCTCCCTTCCCCTGGACAACTGCACAGGTCTTTGGACAAGGCAGACAAGCAATCTGCATTTCTTGCACAGAATTGTACTATTGCCAACTGAAACATTATGAAGGAGTTAAGAAGTTTTAAAATTCCAGTCATAGATGAGAATGTGAATGAAACCTGTTCATTCTCTCAGCCTCAAGGAGAGGGTGTGTACTGAGGTGCAGCCTGCCCTGGAATGGTTTGGATATTTCAGAGGATTTACATGACCCTTGTTTAGCATGTAACTGGCCTCAAGACTGTTTCCAAGGGAAATGAAGCTGACAGGCTAAGACTTGTCATTTTCTGCATTTTACTGACTCTTCCTCCATCCCATGGCACTGCAGAAGTAAGAATGCCACTAAAGTGCCTCTGCTTTTATCACTGTGTAACTGACAAAAATTAGCATAAACCTGGCAATGCAATACTCTCACCCTGTTACAGATATCCACAGTCTCATTTATCTGGAACCCTTTTCCTCCAAAGTTTCCTAACACTTCCCCTGACCCCCACACTTAACTGCATATTGTATCTCACTGTTACAACTGTTTAGATTAAGATTTGGTGTTTCACAAGATTTCACCTTCTCCAGTTTTCTGATAACTTCTCATTTCCAAACAAGGAGGGTGAATTATCTTCACAAATACAACACATGTTGTCCAAGAGCCAACTCATTTAGAAACAAGCACAGCAGTTTAAAGAAAGAAAAAAAAAAACCAAAAGAAACAAAAAAACAAGGGGAAACCTGTGTTGCTGGGAAATGGTGACCAAGTGAGCTTCTGTTGTAAACATCAGATAAATATTTTGACATCCAAGACTTAACAAAATAGGCTTCTAGTACAGCTAACAATGGTACAGGCTATTCAGAGGCAGTAAAAATCTCCAAAACCAGAATTTTAAAGGGTGACATCATATTAGAATAGTTATTCAAATATTATTAAGAAGTTGTACTATTGAGCAATTATTCAGGAAAGGTTAAGCTGTGTTAACCTGCTCCAACACTTGGATTATTTGGAAAGAAAACAGGGAGGAAGTTTTGAGGTCCTCATGTTTCAAGCACAGGTGGAAAGCACCTGCCTGCTCAAGAGCTGTATCTCTTATCTAATGGGTGTGATTAAATGGTTTTGCATACCTGTGGCACCAAGAGGGTGTCCCTTGGAAATCAGGCCACCACTGGGATTAATAACCCATTTTCCTCCATAAGTATTGTCTCCTCTGTCGATCAGGTCACATGCTCTTCCTATAAAACAGTATTCATGTAAGAAAAATGTTCTTTTTTTATTTGTAAGTGATTTTTCAGTTCTGCTGTAACTGACCAGAGATGCTGCATGTCAGTCAAGCCTTAGGAAATGTTACAGCTCATATTTCACAAAGAGCAAAAATTGGCCAAACTACATGAACGAGACTTGTTTATACCATTGGAGAAAGATAACATGGAAGAGAAGCATTTGGTACAAAAGTCGTTTTTAATTTGCAGCTGAATTGTTCTGTTGGTGTATACAGTATTATGATATAATCAGTATAATTAAGCTATTTATATTTTGTTCAAGAAACTGCAGTGATAATTACATTTTTTTAAAGTTATAATTTGTGACCCCCAGGACTTGGAAGGTGAACACCAAGTTGAACACAAACCCTCGTCACAAAGGCCAATTAATGGTACCTTGGGCTGTATTAAGACATTAAAATAGTGAATAAAACCACTCAGAAGACTAATGTCCAGAATTGTTTAGCTTTCCAGACTACAGACAATTCTCTCTTTTAACCAGGCTCTTACTCATTTATTCTTGTACCAGCTTCTCCAGCCTACATTTTTAACACTGAAGTGTAAAAAAGATCTGTCATGGTTCCATGGTGCCATTAAATGAGAATACCAGGTTAGATTTGCCTATCTAAATCCACAGTGGTTTATGCTATTTCATTAATCTTTATGCCTAATTAGTCTATCATTCCAAGATAAGTTTCATATACTATTAAGGCCAGACTGGCAAAGGGTTGTGAGAACAGCACTATAAAATAACCATGCACAAGGCTAATTAGTCAAATAGAAAAGTACCACCAGAATTATTCTGCATCAATTAAGGAATGAACCTAAAGAGCTTAATGTACCTGTTCAAATATGTCCAACATTTACCATTTTTGCTGCAGATACCATAAAAACACAGCAAAAATGACAGTAGAAAGCAGATATTGAAAGGCAAACACATAAGTCTTCCTGGAGTTCCATAAATGTCTGTTTCACTAAGAAAGCTCAGACTTAATATACCACCTAGTGCCAGAATATGGTATTTCCTCACAATTAGTTAAAAACAAATTAGAGAAAGATTATATCAGATAATCTATGCAAAACAAGAATATGTTTACAATTTAAATACATCATGAACTGAAATAGCAGTTCAATGCATTATTTATTTGAAATCATAAAATACCCTCTCCAGCAGAAAATTTTAATGATTTTACTTACATACACAGAGCTAAATTCCACTGCCATTGAATCTGTTTTGAATCCAGCAAATTCACTGACATTAAACTAATCTGAGCATTGTTACACAGTTGACTTTAGATGCACGTTGACAATTTGCCAATAACTGAAGCAAAGATGTTTCAAAGATCGGTGACTTGCTAAGGCCCCCCACAGGCAATTCTTGTCCTATATTTATCTTCTTAAAAGGAAATACATAGATGGAGGGAAATCTGGAGAGATTATGATAGAATGCAGCTCCAAAAAAGGGGCCTAAGAGTGAGATCACAGGAGTTCTTAATTTGGGTATTCTTGGTGCTTTCCATTTTAATAAAACAATTATCTCCATTGCTGCTATTACCTTCTGGACACAGTCCCAGAGCTTCATAGGTGATGAACTCATTAACTGAGAAGCAATCATGAAGTTCAATCACATCAACATCTGTAGGTTTCAGCCCTGCTTTTTCAAAACATTTTTGTGCAGCATTTTTAGTCATGTCATAGCCAACCTGAAAAATGGAGAAATTCTATGTTAAAATATCATTACAGAAGTATAGCTCACAGTTTAATTTTTACACTTAACTGTGCCTCTATAGATCCTGTCAGTGAAAGAAGGAGATGGTATTCTGATTTATTTTAATGCATCACATGTCAGAGTTTGATATTCATAAAATAAAAATTGTCTAGAAAGAAATAACATATTCTAAGGCTTATTGTTGGCATGCAAAACCTTTCTGGGGAATATCCTCTATTCCCTTAACCTTGATCACAACCCAAATTGTTCCTTTGCCTGACTCAGACCAACAGCCTTGAAACAAATCCTCAAATTGTCTTGTTACCTTTTTTCCATGATCCACCTGATTGTTTTAAATTTCATTACTATTATAAAGAGAAAAATTAAAGGAATTTTCTTTTGCTGTTAAAGTTGTTTAAAAAATGGCCTGTAAATAATTTGTTAAAAACTAGGTTTCTGATAGCCTGTTTATAAGCTACTTATTGTCATTCCACAACCATACTCCTTGCTTATTCCATATCTGTCCAAATGAAATCAATTTTGCATTCACCACATAATATGTTTGCTCACTGACATTAAAATGTTTATAGCATCACTAGGACTTGCAGGTACTTAAAAAAAACCAAACCCAAAACCAAACAAGAAAACCCCCACAAAACACCAAACCAAAAGTATAAACAAAAAAACCTCAGAAAAACCACCCCAATGAGTACCAGGGAATACAGAATTGTAAACCTACCATCTTCATACAACTGTTTCCTTCAAATGTGCTTGGATAATCAGTAGCCATCACCTGTGCTAGTATTTCCACAGCTTTTGGCTGCAATCTATGCCTTTTCACAAACTCCTCATTAGCCAAAACTGCAGCTGCAGCACCATTTGATGTTGGACTGATTGAAAGAAAAATAATGATGTTATTCTAAATCAGTAATGTCAATTTTCATTGACATTACTGATTAGATTGTTGATCTTCCATAGATTTACCTTTTAATACATACAAAAAAAACCCAAAACCAACAAACAAAACCCCACTTTCTTTGGCTGATACCACTGAAACTATAAATCCCATCAGTGCTTACTGGACACTTTCAGTAATATTTATACCAGACATCTGAAAATCATTACATTGAAACAGAAATGTGTCATTAAGGACAAAGGAAAGCTTATACTTGGCTATAAACATATATAAACATACATACACCCTCCAAGAGTGCTTAAGAAAGGCTGAAGATAAGGATTAACACTTAACAGAGACGGATGCACATTAGTAAAAGAACAGAATTACATGAGAACCCCAAAGTACAAAACTTATTTCAGCTCACTGCATTACACTGAGAGCAAGTATGTAGTGTTTGGTCATGACAGAATTTCCACATTTGTTTTATTTACTAAAAGTTTTACTTAAAGCAATCTGTAAATTACAATTGACACACAAACACACTTTATTTAAATAGATGTCCTACCATATTTATCTTAACATCAAGATCTATTTCACAATGCAAAGTCCTCTCCTTACCAACACTGTAAGACAGTCAAGTAATCAAAAATTTTGCGAGAATGCAGAACTTCATCTAATGTGTACTCCTTTTGGAACTGGGAATACCTGAGGAAAACACACAAATGCCATCTCAGATTGAGCAGTACACATACTAATATCACACTATTAGGCAGCTATAGAGCTCTCTTTACAAAGTATAAGGCACTGGATAGAGAATTAATTTTTCATATATTTCTAGAATAATTTATTTTCTCATTCCATAATAAAGAACATATGCTGAAAATATTCTGAACATATTCTAAAAATACTATTTTGTTGTGTATGAATTTTTTAACAACCAGGGATGTTGACTATAGAGGCAGAGTTGACTATAGAGGCAGAGTACGTGACTCACGGGTTGTTGGTTGAATGGCTGTGGTTCTTCCATGCAATTTTCGCAAAGTATTCTGGATCTGTCCCTGAAAAGGGGAAAAACACCTTTGTTTAAATACTTTGTTTGCTCAAACAGTGCTGACACAACACTTTAAACATTGTGTCACAAGAATCTGACCTTTACAAGCATCTTTACAAGAGACACACTGTTATGAAGACTTTCCTTAGAACACAGCTGAGGTTTCAAAATTAGATAAAGGCTACTAAACATGGCTGAGTTTTAGCTGACAGAACAACCCACTTGCATATTTAACATTCACATAAAACCACAGAAAACAAGTGCATTTTATTTGATGTATTATTCTACTACTGAAACTTGAATGATCATTTTCCTATCAGTGCAAAACAGCTGCAGTGAAATTGTAGAGTCTAAGCCTATATTTGTTTTCATATAATAGCCTAAAAGTGCAAATAAAAGATGCACAAGAGGCCAGGCTGTTACCTTGGAGCCAATTCCCTTGTCTGGTCAGGGGGTAGCAAACAGCAGTGGCAGCAGCCTTGTATTAGGTATTAAATCAAATCAAATACCCAACAGCTTTTGCCAAACAGTTCAGCCCCATGCCCATCTACCTATGCTAAGGCACAGGGATAAAATGCAGGGAGTTATGCTACCTTAATGCTACCATTTCTTCAAACAAAATCCTATTATTTTTAAATCCCTTCATAAAGAGAAGACAACTAAAAAAAATGTATTTTAACAGACCATATTTCTCCATATGTTCTTTGCCAGCGCTTGCAAACATCTGAGGTGCCACTGGAGCGCTTGCTAGGCCATATTTGTTTATCATAATTTCCAAATGTTTGTCCATAGGATGAGTTCTGTCTGCAAACTGAAAACAGAAATACAAGGCAAATAATAATTTCCTTTTTTTTCAATATCACCACAAAACTGTCACAGATCTCAAAAAAATGATAGGTTTTTCTAATATTTTAACAAGTCCCTGGGCAGTATGCTGCACTTCAGTGATATGATCAGAAGTATTAATAATTTCCCAGCTATAAAAAAGTAAATAAGCAGAAAATGCTTGACATTATAACCACTGCACTGATTCATGACAAGAATCACTGCTACATGATTTGTATCACAGTCACTATTTTCAGCAGGGGACTTTATGTATTTTTCACCCCACTTAAAATCCTACCATTTACATAGTTTCAATAATTTATTTTCTCATTCCATAATAAAGAACATATGCTGAAAATATTCTGAACATATTTATAACATTTCAAGTTATAAAATTAATACTCAAGTAGTATTTTCAATTAAGCTTAGATGAAATATTTAAAGCATGTTAAAAGATAACTCTTTCTCATTTTTATCACTTGCTAAATTTAACATTTTTCACCCAAACCTCTTGAATATATTATCAAATTTGGCAGTTCTGCAGTTAAATGACATATGGGCTCTAATATTGCTTGCCTTAAGGCAAAAAAACAAACAAACCCACACACACTTCTCCAGTAAAAACAAATAACAGTCAAGAAGCCCCTAGTTTTTGGGAGAGTGTGTTAACAGGTCAACCGAGTAAGCATCAGACCAGAAGACCCCGAATCTTTCCTTGATTTGCTGTGTTGTTTGAGAAAGACACTTCAGTTACTCAAAGCTTCAGCATTTCATCTGGTATTTTCCTTTTTCCCCACTAAACCAGCCTTTAACATAATCTTGGCAAAATACAACAAACATGACACATGAATTTTGCATGGAATGTTTTAGAATTTTTTTTTAATAGTATGTCATAGCTGCCATCAGAATCACAGAACTCACTAAAAGATTATTTAGATCAAACAAAGGGTTTCTTTTGTCATCATCTGCAGGAACACAGTAAAGCAAGTGGTGTTATTGACAATACATCTCAGAGTATGAGGAAGTATATCTCATGTACACACACAAACATATCAAGTGTTTCAGACACTTACACCTGAAGCAAGAGATCCTTTTGCCATCCTCTCAAAGCCGAGTGCCAGAACACAGTCTGCCAAACCTTAAAATAAAATGTGTGGCTATTTAAAGCACAATGTGATTGTAAATTACACAACTATTCCATTACAAGATATGTACACAAACACCTACCAGCTGCTCTTCCTTCCTCCTTCATTTTTGAAAGAGTCAAATTAAGATGGACAAGATATTGATATAAACATATTGATATCTAAGAATAAAAGATCACTACAGGATTGGGGTTTATTTTTAACTGTCTGACAGCAACTCTCATAGACAACCAAGCATTTAGGTCTCAGCTACAAATACTAAACAATCATACACAATGTTACTATGGTTGCCATTACAGAAACATCAGCATCAGTGCTAGAAAGTATCAAAGTCCACAAACGAACTGCAAAAGTAGGAGGAAATACTAATCTGACAGTTCAAAGCATGGTCTGTCAGTCTGCTCTCTCTCCTCCCTTCCAAAACATGTTAGTTAAACACTCGTATGTTAAACACTTGTTTAACATTTGTTAAACATTTGTATAAACTTCAAGCTAAAAGAAAAAAGGTAATTTTAGCAGATTCTTCTTTTCATCCTGGAGAATCTAGTGCCTGCAGTACTATAATGCCACTTGCCCAAACAATTATTGCAGAATCACTTAACTGGCAGAACTGACTAGGATCATATAGCTCATGACACAGGAAAAGATATGTACATCCTCATACACCATCCTACTTCATCCCAGACAATCTCTTAGGTGCACAGATCAAAACAACCCACCTCCTTCTACAAGCTGTCTGGCCATGAACAAAGCAGTGGATCCAGTGGCACAGTTGTTGTTAACATTGATGATGGGAATGCCAGTTAGACCCAGACCATGGTAGATTGCTCTCTGCCCAGAGGTTGAGTCACCTTCAAATAGAAACACAACATTAATATAAGGTACAAACTCACTAAAGTTTTGCTTTTGCTGCCATGTATGTGCAGTGCTACCAATTAAACTGTAAACTTGAACTTCTGAGCTGTCACCTTGAGTATGGCTCTCAGGTATCCACAGTAAAGAACCTCAGAAACAAGATGAAACTTCTCAGATTTTAAAACCAGAAGTGTGTCCTGCTTCTGCTTCACAGTCTGTGAATCAAAGGGACATAACTGGACCGGAAAGAAGGGTCTTAGAGGTGTGGCTTGGGAGCTGCTCTAGGTATCACAGCAGACTGACCCTACTTCAGGGGCCACAACAAAGTTGTTAATAAAGTACCAGAAGGAAAGTAAATGAAAAATCTTTTTGGAACAGAAATAGATTTCTCCTTAATAGAAAGCTTATTGGCATTTCCCATACTTTATCCACACAGAAGTCTGCAGTTGTCACAGAATCACATCCCAATCAAACAATACTCACCATAAACATAACCCACACATGCCTGCTTCACTGCTGAATAAGGAATCCCAGCATCAGCTAAAGCTGCCTGGCCTAAAAAAGACAGTTTAAAAGTTGGAAAAAAAGTTTAAAATTGAAGGTAAAACTAAAAAAACCAGCTCTCACTACCATAACAAGCAAACCTAGAGTAGTATGTATGAGTCCTGCATTCACAAATGAGAGTTGTAGAAATTTCTTATTATAATGTGCAAACTGTTAATATAGTCTTGTACCTCATAAGGACAATTTCATACTCATAAGGACAATTTCATAGTATTTTGAGTTCTGATCAAGCTTCTTTTTCAGAAAATTTAATTCAATCAATTCTGTGCTCATGTACTAAGGTTGTTCATCCCAATGAGAGTGGGTTCTCAATAATATAGGTAAGTATTCAATTATTTAAGTGCACAGTCCAATTTTAAGCCATCCTGCTGACTTCAGCCTGGAAGGGCTGACCTGGAGAGGTCAGTCATGGATTTGTTGAAAGTGGTCTGAGTTTTAAATCTGTTTTTTAGATTTATTAAACAGTAGCTTTTCCTTCATATATAATAATATATAATAAAAATATTGGCTGTAAGACCTAAAATAAGCATCAGGAATCAAACAAAATGCTTTATTACTAAATTACCTGCTTCCTTAGCCATGTCAGGATAATCAGCACACTTCTCACTAGGCCTTGTAAACTGGCAAGAGAAAAGGAAGGAAAACAAGGTGAGAGCAAATCACTGTGAGATTTAATTAATATTTTGCTCAAACTGGTATATTTAAAAGCTTTATATTTAATTTAGAAGTAAGTTTTAAATAATGCAAAAAAATGTAATTTCATTGACCCCAAAGTGCATGTACAAAATCTTTACAATTCCCAAGTGCTGCTGCCAGACCCTGCAATGGCTAAAAGGAGAAAATAGTGCAACTTTATGGGAGCTGAGAGCCATTTCTAGTCACTGTTAAAGAAGACCCATGACTATGGAGATGAACAATAATCCTGTCCAAAGCCTGTGGGTGGGACAGAGAATAACTGTAATCTTCACCAATTCATCATAAGATTCACTAAGGCTTTGATAAATACTTCCCTTTCACTTTTTTTTTTTTTTTTGTTATAATCCTATTTGCAACAAGAAAATGTTTGTTCTTTGCAGAGAATTTATCATACCTTACTCCTCACCATTGGAGAAGAGGTGGCATTTCTATTTTCTTTGCAGTGTGACTCATTAGAGACCACCACAAGTACCTGTGGTTTGCATTTTTACATCACTAACAAAAAGTGTCACTGCTAAAAGAAATTCTCATGCTAACTACCTATAATTCCACAAATTATTTTATTTGAAAGCCTCATGCTAACTACTTATGATCCCACAAATTATTTGACGTGAGCATATGAAAGTTAATTTGCTGCTTCCTTCTGCTTATGTCCCTGACTCCAGTCATTTGTACCACTTGGCTGTACTTTCTGCAGTGCCTCCTTTCATTAATTTAGACAGAGAACCTACCTAGCAAAGGTCATAAGAAAAAACAGTTGGTGAGTTGGTCATTGTAGAGTCTGTAAGAGTGATTGATACTGCTTGGGCTAACAGAGAGGAGAAGAGAGTACTGACAATTCCTCAAGTCATGCTCAAGTGGTAACTGAGATGATCCACTTTTGAAAGTGCAGAGCACTGGGAAACTGACAGTTACACATGCAGGAAATGTGGACTGTTGTTGTGAGAAGATATAACAAATTTTAGCAGTCATTACATCATTAATGTTAATCAAATAGAAGAAATACAGTCCTAAAAGGTTTCATTGTAAAATACTTAAGATGCAATATGGTGTCTGACAGGTTTTACTTGTCTTTTCCTTGAGGACATCACAAGTGAGCTCAGTAACTTCTATTAGTACATTCTGTGGTCTAGTTCAATAAACACAATTAACAGAATTGCCTTTAACCTTCTAATTCCTCCCCTATCACATTGCATGCTGGAGAGGCACCCATGCAGCAACAAGACAAAAAGTTATCATTTAAAAGGTGGCCAGGGGGAGGAGTTTCTGATTACTCTGGCAAATATCTAAGTTGTCTTAAGATTCATCTATCAAGAAAAAAATGGTTCTTTTATTGTTCCTCTTTGAGAATCATATCATCGCTTAGGTAGGAAAAGACCTCGAAGACCAAGTCCAACTGTTACCCCAGCACTGCCAAACCCAGGCTGCCTGTTCCTGGGTTTGACAACCCCTTCGGTGAAGGAATTTTACTTAATCCTAATTCTAACCTTAAACATGCCTTGTAGAAACTTGAGGCCCATTCCTCTTGTCCCATCGCTTGTTACTTGGGAGAAGAGCCCCACGCCCGCCTGGGTACCACCGGCTCCCGGGGAGCTGCGGAGGAGCCGAGCGGGGCGAACCGTGCGCTCACAACCCCAGGGCCCGGAACAGAAACGCCCCAGGACAGACCCTGCAGGGCCCTGCCCCCCCTGAGCCCTGCCCCGGGACGGGCCCTGGGCCAGCGGCTGCGGGGACACGGGGACACCGTGCCGGCTGCAGGGCTGCTGTATCGACCTGCTCCGTGGAGCGCCACGTTCACCTTGGCCGGGGTCCGGCCTCCCCCACACCCCGAGCGAGGGTGAATTTTGCGCGGCGCCGCTGCCGCCGGGCCGGGACCGGGCTCTGCCAGTGCGCTCCCGAGGTGCCACCGCGTCCCGTGAGGGGCTTCAGCCGCGCCGGGGAGGGCGCGGGCGGCTCCCGCAGCACCGTCCCCTCAGCGGACAGCCGGGGAGCGCCGCCGAGGCCGACTTGGCGAGGACCGTGTCCCCCCGCGAACAGACGGGTGCCGGAGAGGGCGGCGGTACCTTGGTCATGCCGACGCCCACCACGAACACCCGATGCCGCATGATGGCGATGCCGGCAGAACGAGCGCTCCTTCCCCGCTGCTGCCGCCGCGTCCCGCGGGCCCTCAGCGACCCCGGGGCGGGGCCAGTGGGCGGGGGCGGAGCGAGCGCCCGGGGGCCGGGCCAAGTGGACCCGCCCCTTAAAGGCGCAGCGCCCCATTGCGGCACGGGCCGGGTGTCCCTGTCCATAGCACAGCCATGGCCAGTCTTACAAATATCCTTGCTTATCCCCCTGAGTTTCCCCATCCCGGCGATTAGCAGACGTTTTCCCTAAGCGGAGGTGCAATGAAGCTGCTTCTCCAGAGAGGGGCAGCGAAGATGGTGAAGGGTCTGAGTACAAGCCCTGTGAGGAGCAGCTGAGGGAGCTGGGGGGGCTCAGCCTGGAGAAAAGGAGGCTCAGGGGGCCCTTCCCGCTCTCCACAGCTCCTCACCCTGGGGGTCAGGCTCTGCTCCCAGGGAACAAGGGACAGCATGAGAGAAATGGCCTAAAGTCGCACCAGAGGAGGTTTAGGTTGGACATCAGGACGAATTTCTCCACAGAAAGGGTGATTAGATATTGGAATGGGCTGCTCAGGGAGGTGCTGGAGTCACCATGTCTGGAGGTGTTTAAGGAAAGACTGGACGTGGCACCCAATGCCATGGTCTAGGGGACAAGGTGGTGATCAGTCATAGGCTGCACTTGATGGTCTCAGAGGTCTTTTCCAATCCATTTGATCCTGCGGTTCTGTAATTTTTTTCCTCCAGAGATGTCTTTGGGAGGGATGCTTGATGAGATCCTTCTCTTTTTCTGAAATGCTGCTTGTTACCTACAGATTTATTTACAGTGAGGGCTGAACATCTGACCCTTCATCAACTCACGCTTCCCTTCATCCACTCAAGTTCCCCTTCCCTCACTCTGTCATCCTCGAGGATCTCCACGGCTCGGGCAGAATGCGAATCACCTCCTGCCTTCCACAGACCTGGCGGCATCGCGCACAGCCGGCGCCAACTTCAGCCAAGCTTCTGGCGGCGCTGTTTGTGGCGGCGCCCTCATTTCCCACCGCACGGCTCCTCCAGCGGGCTGTGTCAGCGCTGTGCCCCCCTGAGGGGCCGTTCCCCCTGGGAGGCGGGGCCGTGCGGGGCGCGGTGCCGGTTCCGGCGGCGGCCATGCTNGCGGGCGCGGCCGGGGCGCCGCGGGGCGCGGAGGTGCTGCTGAGCGCGGCCGGCGGCGGTGAGTGCCGGGCTCGGAGTGCGGCTCCGCTTCTGCCGGTTCCTGCTGGAAACAGCTCGGCCTGGCGTCAGCGTGGCCGTGTGTTCACAGCGCGGCGCAGCCCGAGCGGGCGTGACAGCCCTGCCGAGTCCCGGGCGCTCTGTGTTGTTTTGATTTCAGTTATGCCTTGATACTTTTTTTCAAGAATGTCGCTGCAGAATGAATAGCTAGATACTTTTTTTCCCCTGAAGTTGTGCGTGCATGCGACCTCAACTGGTCGCACACTTTAGATTTTTCTAACAGCATTAACGGGCAGTGATAAAGGTAGAACAGGACCTTGACGTGTCTGTGCACATTTATCCATGAGAACCACGAAACAGTTTGAGGTTTGGTTCAGATTGCCATGGATTTACTTTCTGTGTAACTGTTGCAGGAGTTTATAAACAGTTCTTGGTATTTTGCTGTACATTTCCTTTGCTGGTGCCCGCTGTTCACTCGTGTCTCCGTTCCAGTGTGGCACATCTCTGGTTCAGTAGCTGGCCACTGGCATAGGCAGAGGAATAAACAGAGACCTTCCAGCAGGGCAGAAAGACCAAGCAGGGCAGGTGCAAGGTACAGCTGTGCACCTACAGCAACAGCATCTTCCAATGTTAAGGCCTGGGAAATGAGCAGAAGTCCAGACAAGGAAATAGGAGATGTTTTCTCTCCAAAGCATACAGAAGCCATTGGATAATAATTTACAAATCACACGTGCCAAGGAGATGTAGGTAGATGTTGTAGTTTTATTTTTCTGCTTGGCCTTAGGAACTTTGAGTCCTTTCTGCTAATGAGCTTATAATGTTGAAATTAAATGGAGTTCACTTTCAAAATGCTTCTGGAACGTGAAGTGAGTGTGACCTGTCTGTGCTGTTCTCATGCAAACAGCAATCCCAAGAGAATGGTTTCTTTCATTAGGGAATGTACTTGAACACAGCAAGACTACAATAAAAATTAAATAACATTCAAAGCAGACACCTAAGATGGATCATTTGGGTTTTGGCTTGTTGTTTGGGGTTTTTTTCCCATTTCTGCAGTGATTCTAAGATATATGTTCTTGGATGTCCTGATCATTTTCTGAAAGTCTCCTTACTCATAGTCTTTTACAGGCCTACTGAATTTTACAGTTGTTCTGCATAACTGGGTTTTGCAGACATGGTGTGCCATCTCCAGTTTTAAAATAACTGATTGTTTTAGAATATACTTTATATGCATTTTCAGGAAGGAGAAGCATAAGCAGATATTATTCCCAGTTGAATTACTGTGTCAGAGAAGTAAATGAAGTATAACTGAAATTGTCTCCTATTACTAAGGTATTGCTGAAATCCTAATGAACCGACCCCACGCGAGAAATTCACTGGGAAAAGTATTTGTAAATGAAGTGAGTATGGGCCTGGCCTGTGAGTGTGTTTGGAACCATGATCAATAACTAACTGCAGAGATTTGTGGGAAATCTAGAAAAAGCCTTATCTCATGATGAAGGGCAGTGGGAAATGGCACTGGGGTGAAAAGGCAGGTGAACCTTGAAAAAAACAGAATGTAACAGTTACTGCCTCAGATGTGGACAGAGATATCTGGGTTATTTAAGTAAGCTAATTTAAGTTAATTTATTGAAGTTAACTCAGATGCAAATTAGTGTCGTTACTTGTGTCAATACAACAAAGCATATTCATTGTCACACCTTAGCAAGTGAACTGTTCAAGGATGACACATCCTAGAGAAAGTCTGGCTCATGCCTGGACAGGAAGGGAAGTTTTAGGTACAGCAAAGGTTCATCTCTGAGTGGAAAGGGAAAAAAGAGAAGGGGAAGTGTGTCATTCTGAATTTGTCATGGAAAAACCTGCAGGTTCCATTGACATGATTTCCATGAATTTTCTGGCACCTGCAGGGAATAAAACCAAAACACTTCTATAATAGATTAGGAATTTGCTGTAATTTCAGTGTATATACACATCTATCTGCCTAAATGTTTTCTTCTCTTGTGTGCACCCCCTCCCCCGTAGCTGTTCAGTGCCCTGGAACAGCTCCGCTTTGATGAGCAGGTGCGTGTGGTGGTGTTCAAGAGCCAGGTGAAAGGAGTGTTCTGTGCAGGTGAGTAGCAAAGGCTCTGCAAACTATTCTCAAAAATGTGGTGGCTCTTAGGGCTGTGTGCCAATCAGATCATGCAGTTGAAAAGCAGAAAAGCAGTTGGACATGAGTGCTAGAAGAAATAAAAATAAATCTGTCAAAAGGGCACAGAGGGGCACCCTCGTTACTGCTGCAGCCCAAATGTCCACACTCCAACTTCCATGGACCTTACTTAACTGGAATGCTGTATCTCAAGACTTTTCAAATGGTCTGTCCTCTGAGAGGGACAGGAGGGAACATTTCAGATGTCTTTTCTTGGATTCTAACCTTTTTCTCCTTTATTTAGGAGCAGATTTAAAGGAACGTGCAAAGATGGATGATGCAGAAGTTGGAGAGTTTGTCAGAAGACTGAGAAATCTTATGGATGAAATAGGTAAAGGATTACATCAGTTGGAAAATGTATCCTAGACCACTTGTAGTGAAACATTTAGAAATGCTGTAGGAGGGGATAACCAGCAGGTTATCCACCTAGGAGTAGCTTTCCAAATGGCTTCAGCTCATGCCTGAAAGAAAGATACAATTAGAATTAAATCCCAACTATCCTGCTGCCCCTCCAAGGACAAGATGTGTTTCTTATGCACAACACAGCACATACACACCTATGTAATAAATACCTGCTCCAAAAAAGCATTTATTTATTCCACACTTCTGTGGGAATCCTTGGGAGGCAAGTGCTGTATTGGTTGTCCCACCTCCAGTACATGTGCAGAAACACTCAAAATATGGCAGAGACCTAAGAATATGGATTTGAATCTCTGAATGGATTTGCTAAATGGATTTGTGCAATGTCAGGGGGGGGGATTGTATCTACAGCTCCCTCACCTCCCTTTTCTTTTTATTTGCAAAATGAATATGAGCTTCTGCAATTAATTTTCTTCCCCTATTTATGAATTGTTCTGCTTTCACTAGAAAGAAATACCAAAGTCAAATCTGTCTAAAATACCAATCAGAATTGCAATATTTTTTTTAAAATGACAGGAGCAGTCAGAGGGGTGGTTACAGCAGAGAACTAGCTCACCTCAGAAGTTTGCATCCAGCTGCTTAAGTATTTAAAACAGTATCAAGCAGCTAATCTCCAGATACATCAAGCTCCTCAACTATGAGGTAACCTAGTTAAACAGTGTTTACTGTTCCTGTGTTCAGGAGCCTTGGCTAACAAAAGCACCACAGAAGCTGAGTGTTGTGACAGGGCCTAGGGATGGTGTCTTCTCTTTGGCTGTTTAACTGCAACAGATGAATATTCATGTCATAAATTTGCAAGGAGAGGACTGATCCTGTTTTGCATTGCAGTAGTTTGTTTGCAAGCTTCTTTGCATGGAAGAAGCATGTTTTGCATTCTTACAAAGAAGGGAGAAGTGCAAGAAGATAATTTTTACTGTTTCCAGACCGACAATATGTGGCAGAAGAAAATGAGTCCTTGAGCAATTCTGAACTGAAAGTTTAGAACATAAGGATTTAAATTCCAGGCCCATGTGAAACAGAACTTGTGGAACACAACTGTGCAATCTGTGCTCTCTTCTGTAGCTGCCCTGCCTGTGCCCACGATCGCTGCAATCGATGGCTACGCCTTGGGTGGTGGATTGGAGCTGGCCCTGGCCTGTGACCTCCGAGTAGCAGGTTTGTGTTGCTCAGTGTAGCAATCTCCTGGTAATTGATGGCTGCATTTTAAAGAGAACTTACACACAGGACAGTGGATTGTTAATGGAATCCAGAAGCTTGAGAGAAATTTAAGAGAAGGTTGTACAGAAATGGTGACATTTAGTTATTTGGAAAGTAGTTCCTGTGCTTAAAAAGTAAAGCCTATTTTTAGGTAAGATTAGGATTCCTTTAAAAATCTATTTATTAGTAAGATTGAATAGTTGTAGTAATTTAATACTGGATCAGATATACTCTGGCTAGATCTAACCTTCCCAGCTTAAATCAGTTTGGGTTGGAAGACTTATTTCTTCTGTTTCCATGCTTCTATCTATTATCTAGCAGGGACTCGAGGTTCATTTTTCTAGCTAAAATTGCTACACTGGGGTAAGCAGACTTGAGACAGACATGGAGTAAGTACTGTAGTATTCAGACTTTCTGGCTACCTGGAGAAATGGAGTTCCAGCTCAGTATTGACAGTTTCTAATTTTATTGATCAGTTCAATGTGGAAAACTTGTAGTTATACCAATCAAAATGTATCTAACCTTACATTTATTTTTTTAATAGCTTCATCAGCTAAAATGGGCCTTATTGAGACCACACGAGGACTTCTGCCTGGAGCAGGTAACCTTCATTAAACCATCATTAATATTCATTAAATCTCACTTTCTCAGCTGTATTGTAAATATTTTGCCATTAGAGTGTGTTCTTGAACACTTGAAGTATTTTGAATGTAAATTAGAAGTAGCATCTTACAGTCACAAAAGAGATCTATGAATCAAGAGTTCTATCTCAGACTTACTCTGAATGTAGGAAAGTCTCTTTACACCTTTTCTTTTTTATCAAAATACTGAAGACTTTCAGATGCCTCTAAAAATGTTAACATATTCAGCTAGTAAGGAAACATATGATCCCTTTATTTTTTAAGGTTCCTGGTTTTATAAGGAGACAAAATACTTCTGGGGCATTTGTCTGAAATGGAAAATGATGTTTTCCCTGTTGTCCTAAGGTGGAACCCAGCGCCTGCCCAGGTGTGTTGGAATAGGTCTTGCAAAGGAACTCATTTTCACTGGCAGGCAGGTTGATGGAGAACAGGCAGCCTCCATGGGCCTGGTAAATCACTCAGTGCCACAGAACAGCGAGGGAGATGCAGCTTACCAGAGAGCTTTAACTTTGGCTAAAGAAATCCTGCCCCAGGTAAGTGCATTGCTCATGAGACCAATGTAAAGACAGTGTGTATGCTCCCCTTAAGAAAGGAATTTCAGGTGTTTGTTTGCTCTTTCTCTGAAATACTGAAGTATTATATAGTTCCTGATATAGCATATAGTTCTTGATCTTTAAGCCTCTTTAAGTCTGTTCCTTTTTGTGAATGCAGTTTCTGTAGGAACAAGTGTTAACATCCAGCTGTTTAACCCACAGGACAGGTTTAGCCCCCAGCTGCAGCCATGCAGACCTGCAGGACACATTGAAACTCACACCGTGTTCATCTGTGAACTGCAGACAACACCAAATTGATTTTTATAAAATTCTTATTAACTTACTGCAGATTTCTGTAGACTAAGATGCAATTTGGAGCAAAATAATAATATAACAATTCATCTGTTAGAAATTAATGTAAATTTAATTATTTTAAAGTATTTGTTGCGGTTTGCTTTTGTTTTTAATAAAGGCACCATTTGCTGTGAAAATGGGAAAACTGGCAATAAACAAAGGAATGGAGGTAATAATTATTTTTGTTTAAATACTGAAGCAAATGAAAACAGCAGCTCTTACAAATTACAGTAAAAATATTTAGAACGGATGAGTTATAAATATTTTCTTAAGATAAGACATTTAAAAACATTTCAGAGATTTTAAAAGATTTCTTTATAGATAAAAGTAAAATGGCAGGATTTTTTTTTTTCTACAGATAGAAATACTGTACTTTTAATTTGGAGTGAAGCTCACTTACTATGAGTGTTTGAGAGTGACTGACTGCTCTCATTGATTTGAAAGCTATGAAGTAGATTTGAGGGCTGTACTTCAGATAAACCTCACACCTTTCCTCTCCTTCCCAGGTTGACATTGCATCAGGAATGGCTATTGAGGGGATGTGTTATGCCCAGGTAAACTGCCTTCAGAATTCATTCCTGAAAGGAACAACTGTATGTTAGTTATAGAATGAGCTTTACAAATGGTTTTAGTTTAATAAATTCAAAATGATTTCTCCTGTAGTTCTTCATGGCAAGTTTTGAGAGCATGCACCTTTCTCAGCTAATGGAATAGCTGAGGTATTACATATAGGGTATTACAATACTACAATATAATGTGTCTCTCAGCATATTTTATGATGGAGCATGAAGATTATGGGAAAACTGTTTTCCTATATAGATCTATATGTTTTTTTTCTTAGGTGCTATGTTTGTGAGTTACACTATAACCCTGTCTCTTTTTTCCTAATTGCAAAACATGGCATTTTATGTATCATTGAAAGAAAAACAATCTTAGTCTTACGCTATTACTGCCAAATTAGTCAGGACTTAAAAACACATCAGACTTGTAAATGGAAAACATACCTCTTTCTTTTATTTTTTTTCTCACGTAGAATATTCCCACCAAAGACCGTCAGGAAGGGATGGCTGCCTTCAGGGAGAAGCGACCACCTCGGTTCACCGGCAAATAATGCTTTCTGCTTCCCCTTGAGTTTTTGGAGATAGAACAGGACTGAGGAGGATACACTGATTTCTTAGGATTATTTTTATGACACCATTCTGTGCACTTAACTCCTTGCCTTGGACTGCATTTCTAACTATCCCACTAGATCATTTTTCTGTACAAATCTCCAAATAAATCTTTAACTTTGTACATCAGCTCTTTAAAGCATGTTCATCTGAAGTCAGTGGTTATGGCTTTCACACAGATGTCAAGTAAGGAATGTGGAGAAGTTTTGGCTCACCATAATCAAATTTTTTTAAAAAGGCAGAAAACATAGTGCATCTAAACAGGAAAAACAAACACTGGAGAGAAATTAAATTTATAAAGCTGTATCAGTGTTCTTCCAACTGCTTAGACAGAACAAGCAGTACTAGCACAGAGCAGTGGCCCTTGACCCCAGCTCTGCTGCGAGTAGTGCAACACTGACCCACTCCACGAACCCAAACTCAGCTCCCTTTGGAACCAGTGCTTGAGAAAACACAGGGCCTGTATGTGCACAGGTGGATAAGGCCATCACATCAGTTTGTGCCAGACACCCTCGGCACATAATCTCTCTCCATCGCTTGTTTTCCTCTGTTAGCTGACTGGAAGTTAGTTTCTGCTTTGAGGTTCTCCAGCACTAAAACATGCCACACAATTTATCTCTACAGGTTCTTACTTCCCTAGACTGGGGCTTTCAAAGAAAAATTAATTAATCAGCAAACATGGTTTTAGGAAATGCTGTATAGGAAATGCTTAATAGGTTATCAAAATAAGATGTGGCTTACCACATTGGAACTTCATGCTATGATAGTATCAAAGGAAACCACAGTTTCACTTGTGCCAAAAGTGTGTGGGAACCTTACCAAATTATACACATACAAATTTTCTATGTAAAGATCTGCAAAGGTAAAGCAGAGTCAGGATTTTCAGCCTTCACAAAAGATGGCAAATGCTACAGGTGGAACACAAAGTTTGAAAGTTGCTTCCAGAATTATTCTACACTGGCAGAAACTCCTGAAGTTGCACAGGAGTGTGAAGAGACCTTTTTATAATTGGCATATACAAATAGATATAGTGCACTTATACCTTGTAAGCATGCAGAATTTTCAGCTTTAAAGAATTCTGCTCACTGATTGCCTGAAGTGTGGGAGAGCAAAAGAAAATGGGTATTTAGCATCTCTGTGCTTGCTGGTTGCAGAACTTCATGAAGTGACTCGTCTCTTATCTGGCCTGATGCCAGCATCATCCTTGCATTTTGTGCTGCAAGGAGGAGTATTTTTTTTTCAGTTAAGTTGCTTCAGCAAATTCTCCTGTTATTAGGAAAAGACAGCACTGTAAGGAGAGTTGTCATCTTTATTTTAAAATCTTGTAGCAATTGATTTATATTCATTCTATTGACACCAATTTTGACAAGTCTTGTGTTCCATTTCATGTAATGGAAATTCCATAGCAGACATCTTAGAAGGGTGGTGGGTAAAAGCCTGTAGGCTGTTTTTAATTTTTAAACCACCTTCATAATTCAAAGCTACAGCCAGCTGAATTTCTGTTGTAATTGAGTAAACTTTTATATAACCAGATCCACAGATTAAAATGATGCCAGCCAAAATTATACTCTAGTACAAAAAACAATTACACAACACTGATTAAATTACTGGATCAGTACCTTTTGAGGTTGCTGAAATACACATTAATTAGGTTATTGAAGATTAGAGGTGGTGTTTTTATGTAAAGGATGGGAGTTGGGAGGGGAAGGATTTAAAAATAGTAAAATACAGTCATCATGAAGAAGCCATTTCTGCTGGTAAGCTACCAAACATAAGTTTTCTTTTTAAATTCAATTACCCAATATCTACAGAAGAGTCTCTGAATATCAATCAGTTGCCATGGAAATATGGAGACTAAGCAGATAAACAAAAACAACACCTGAAATTAAATTGAATTTGAATGGACATGCAGTTTGCTTCCATCACTTGCATTGTATCAGGCATCTGTACACTGTGCAATATGTTTCATTCAACAAATGGTTTGAAACCCAAAGTTAACCAAGAAAGAAATAAGTTGTTACAATTAGCATCTTTATGTAAAATTTCATACTCCACAAAACAATGCAATTGACACAGGGCTTACACAGAACATTGGGTGATACTTTGCACTCACTGTGATGGCTTGGAAATATAATTCACTGCACAATACTCACAGAATATTTACAGAAAATGAAAGCAATCATTAGTCTCTTATAAATAAGGTGACCAAATATCCCAGCCTTCTATGAATACATGCAACGCCTTCCATTATGAAGTCATGTCAGGTATTTTGATCTAATGAGCCTTCTCCTATCCCCATGAGTATTCTAAAAACAAAAGAAAGATATCACACACAACCAAAAGTAGTCACACAACAACAAAACCCCATTCTTGTTATAAACTTTAAATTCTCAAACATCCTTTTACTACAGTCTCATTTTAATTCCATTTCTACTGCTTTACTTCAATGGGTTTCCCCTTTCCCTGAATGTCATGCTGGTCCCCACCTTGACAGGAGCAGGGAGGACTCTGGAGAAATGAACTGTAAAAAGGCATCATCCCAGCAGCAAGGAAAACAAAAGAACATGGCTTGCAGGCAAAAGGAAAAGGAAGCTGAAGACCCCATTTGTGTCTAGAAGGGTGAAGAGACAATGGACATTTTGGTCGCCTTAGTTACAAGTCTCTGTGTCACCTGCATGCATGGACTTTTGTTTTAGTCTGTAAGCGCTGATCTCACAACCACACACAGTTTTATTCAAACACCAAACTGGTGAACAGTGTCATGAACAGCAATCACAAGGATGGAACAGCCTTTTCTCTCAGAAGTCACAAAACAAGACACTCCTTGAAGTCTTCTTTCCAGCTGTGCACATGGATCTGTACAAGTCCCATCTCCTGGTAGCCAGCACTAACCCTGCAGGCATGACCAGCTCAAGCTGTGACCCTTTACAAGTTGTGTACGAGGTTGCCATTAAAGGTGACGTTCAGCAAGGTTACCACACATGGTTTGGGTACCACAGTTACCAGCAAATCACTTTAATGGTGACCAATATATTATAAGTTACTCCAACTACACACATATCAGAGAGGATTATTACAAAGACAATACTTTACACTCCTCTACCTGCAGCTTTCAGTTTGGTTTGGTTTGTTGCTGTTTTCTACATGGTGGTGGTCTCCCATGGCGCATAATGTGTTTTTCTAAACTATCCAGGATGGCAACAGCAATCCTTTGGACATGGGGATCAGTGTGGACATTTTCCTTGATGTTGTACAAATGCTGCAAACCACCTTCTTCAATTAACATGCTGCAGTATCTGGCGGCTGTAATAGGATTATAAAAAGGGAATTAAAACCAGAATTATCTAGGGTAAAGGTAGGAGATACTGTAAACACTGATTCAAATCCACTTTTGTCTCCAGGCAGTATTTAAGACACTCCCTAAAGTGTCCACAGAAGTGCATGAGTACTTTAACTGACAACACAACAGAGTTATTTGGACAGGGCTCCAGCTGTAATCAGGTCTCCTATCAGGGTGTCTTAGCTGACTGGAAAGTGCCCTGCAATATGCACAGTATTCTCTCTTCCCCCCACCTCCTCTACAGGCATTTAAAGTGCACTTAAACAAACCAGAAGAAATGGGAATCAAAAGCACTATAGTGTCTATGAACATCCAGGTAATAATAGCCCCTTTCCCAAAAACCTTGGTACAGAACAGTCACCAAAAAATGCTATCAGATATACCACATCATTTGTGGAGGCCTCCAGGCTCGGAGAGCAAATACAAACTTGTTCCTTCCAATAGTTTGCTAAATATATTGATGGTGACCTCTCATTAATTATAAGTTGCTACAAATGCCTTTCCAGGGTTTTTTCCACTTACATTCTGGAATTCAGTAAGTTGAAATCACACCCTCATCAGCTGCAGCATTATTAAGTGCAGGGAACAGCTATAAAAAGAGCTGTAGGGTGAATGTAATGTGCAAGCTCCAGAAGTTGTTATGGAAAGGTCAGGATGACTGTAATGCAATCCACAGGGCATTACCTCAGACAGGCCCAATTTCACCATTCACCTCAGTGGTGCAACACCAGACTTGTTTTAATGCTGATGTTGAGCATTTCTCTGGGGATCACATTTACTGTGGCACTACAAATATTTTAGTTAGGTTACCTCACTGAGGTGTCTGTGACATAGACAAACAGCAGCAGAATAAAAAAAATATACAAAAAAATTTAAACCAATTACTTCCAGACTACTTACACTGTTACCTATAAGAGGAGGTCAAAATAAAAACCATCTCCTCTCCAGGACTACTAAAAGCTTTCTTGGTACCAAGCACCAAAAGCTGAAGATTTTCCTCCCAAATATTTCAGAATTAAACACTTTTTCCCCCACAGTAGGTTATTACATCTGCTACCAAACATTTGGTTTCTCTGCAACTTTGTCCAGAAGCTTCTGGCATCAACTACCAGCAGAACGAAAGGAATTCTGTCTTGGTCTCAAATCAGGAGTAGGCCAATACAAACCTCAGTAGCATGTTAAAAGCTCAGATGTGAGGGCAAACAAGTTAACAGGACTGAGGCACAAAGAGAAATTACAGGGCCTTATTTAAAATCTGTTATCCAGATCTGACCAGTAAAACAATTCTGTCAGAACAGTCTGAACTTCATAATGAAAAATCTCACTGATTTCTGGACAGCACCCTGGGAACAGTGGCATATTTATGAGCTCTATGAAGGGCAGCAAAACCGTATTCTGTGTGCAGTTATATATTATGTGATGTTATTGGTTGGTCCTGAATAGATGCCTTATCACTGCAGAAATAGAGATTTATGGGACAGGGATAAACAAGCCTAGATATGCTGCCATCAAGGAGATTAAAAACTGGTACAGAAAACACTTTAAATACTTTAGAAGAAATATGCTTTATATAGATATATTCATGCCAAAAATTTCTGTCAATAAAAACCCCAACATTAAAAGCCAGGAAGGTTTGTCCCCTTCTACACTTAGGTATGGTTGGGGGATTTATCTCCTTTTCCCAACAACTGTGCATTACATCAGATGCTCTCAAATAATTCTACTTCTTATTTTGCAGATGGGAAAGAGAGATTAAGAAAGTGACATCTGTCACAGCAAGTTACTGCAAAAAGGCAATTAGAGATAAGGAATAAGTATAGCTTCTGTTCCCATAGAACAGACACTACTACCTGCTATGGTCATTGCTCTTCATTTAAAAGGAATTTTGTTGCCCAGCATTAATATCTGCATATTCTATTTGAATCAAAACACATGTGCAAACAAAAAATGTAGTTAAATCTTAACAAATCCACATTTTGGAATTAACACTATGCATTCGACAGTAAAATTTCAGTTAATAGAATGGATGTAAGGAACGTATACTACTCTCTTTTTCTGCCCCATTTAATCAAGCCTCAAATGTAGTTTCTCCAGAGGACTAGGAGTGTATATCCCAGAAGTTCTTATTTTCCCACTTCATGCTAGTGAATAACATACCAAAAAATAAGAATTTTAAGGGTAATATTCTCTCAATACATACGATTTTTGCTGCAGACATGCTGCATGGCCCACACTGCCCATAACTGGACACCAGGTGTCATGAAACAGCCAAGTAGTGGGAAAAATGGATTGAAAGACCTATTAAAAAAAAAAGAAAAAATAAACAGTTACTTGCTTTATTACTAGATACTATTACTTCAGAGGTCATATGTCTGTTCATTTAGCCACATGTTAACTACAGAAGACATTGATAAACATTAAGAGGCTGGTCTGCTGCATCTAAAACTCATTTAAGACAACTACCTGCAAATATCAGATATAGTAGATATGTGGTATGCTTTTTTTCCCCCAAACTCTTGATCACAAGATAAGACAATAGTTACCTGTAAGCCACCATCTCACATTCTGGGGTTGGCCAATTCAAAATGGCAGTATGCTGTAAAATACAGAACCAAGAACATTGATTGTTAAATACAAACATTGAAAAAAAATAGAAAAGACTGTGATAAAATTCACCATTATTTCTGTACCAGCTGTTCAAGGAGAGATGTCCTCTGGCTGCGACTTAATGTCCAGGCCTGCTCCCCTCGAGATATCAGGTGAGCAATAATCCCTGCTGCAAAGTAGCTGACTTCCACCTCCACACTGTGCAACAATTTACTGATGTGGTCTATGAAGTCCTTCCACATCAATTCAGAATGGAGTTCTTTCACTTCAGCTATGTTATTCTGGAGGGAGGCAATAAATAATAAAAAAAGAGACAATGTTGACAGGAAGAAGATGGTGTGAGGGAGATAAACAAACTTGAACTATATTGTGTGAGTAGACACAGATAAACACTCAGATGAGATCTCTGTACATCCAGGTGACCACCACATGCCAAAATACTACTTTTGCTTTAGGAAATTTTTCCAGTCTATGCAGAAATTTGCATCAAAACAAAGAGGTTTTCTCCTAAGTGATTTTATGCCATTAACATTTAGATTACACTAAATCAAAGGCTATTTTCAACATTCTCAAGCCCAATTAAAAAAAATTTCAGCAGTGCAAAATTCTGCATTCTGCTGACTTTCAACCTACTTTTTGCATTTGGACTCATGTGAAGCCTCACTCTCCTTTCTGAAAAGCTCTTTTTATTTATTCTAACCATCAACTTCAATATAACTTTTGAAGAAACACAAAACAGTCCAAAACCATGTCAATTGCAAATAATACACACTACAAGGATTAAAGAACAACATAAAAATATTAGGATATGAAAAACTAATTTTTCAGATTAACATAGCATAAAAAAAATCCTTTCAAAATAAAATTTTAAAAGTATATATTTTAGACTGTTTTTCTTTTTCATCTCACCAAAAGTCCAAGAACTTTCTGTTGGATGGATGATTCAGATGGAAAAGACTGTGGACAGAGGAAACAAAAAACAAATAAACATTTATGCTTATTATTGAAACAGCTTTAATTATAAACCTGTGCTGATAACCCACCACCAAGCCCCCCTTCCTCACCTCTAAGACTCTCATGAAAAGTTCTAGCCCTTGGTTTTCAATAAAGTGCCGACACGTTGTTGGAGATTCATCTGTGAGGTTCCAAAGTGCACTCAATGTGAACTTGAGGGTGGTATCTACAAGATTCTGATTTGTTTTCTGTTTAACTATTTGTAGAAGTTGCTGGGGAAAAAAGAAAAACATCAAAATATCAATGTATGTATTAACCCTTCTGCTTTTTCTACACTAAGTGGGCAATGCATAGCTAAAGAGTAAAGATATACATGCTTTGAGTCAAACTATACAAAATAAACTGGCTATTAAGCTTTTTACCTCTGCTCTGAACATGACTGCCTGCTAAAGGAATTCATGTTTCCACAGTAATGACATGTGTAGAGCTATTACAGATGGCACAAAGCCTCCCACAGAACTCAACCTTTACAGCAGTATTTACTTCACATATTCTCATTTTGAGCATCCTTCATCTCAAACAATGAATTTCAAATCAAGATATGTCTTGCTATCTTACTTTGCATTAATTGAGTCAAGTCTTTCCACTTTGCCTTACCTTCTAAATAATTTTCACATGAATACATGTTAATATGTTCTTAGAATCTTATCTCTTTATGTTTACTTTGTATCTTCAGGAATACTGCTAGTATGAACAGCTGAAGAGGATGGGATGGCAGGAGACCATCTACTTACCCTAACAATGAAGAGTTCTGCACCAAGCTGAGCTGTTTGCTCTGTTGAAAGCTGCAAACAAACAAAAGCAAATCAACATTATTTTAGACTTTAGAAATGTTATCCTATCATCTCAAAGCTTAATTCCATACCTTTGCAGCAAGAATGGAAATTATGGCTACAGCCATCCTTTGCATGTTTTGATCTTCATGATTGCACAGCCACTGCATAACAAGTTTGGCTGCTTCAAACCTGGAAGTTAAAAAAACATAATTTTCATAAGTCTCATAAGCGTCAGTAAAAGAAAGATGTACACAGACAACAGAAGTACACTTCATACCATAAAAAGTAGAAAGACACAGTGAAATTGGAAGCATTGCATGAGCCTCTGTCAGCTTTAAACTGTGGACTTAGGGTCTCTTCTAATTAGGTATCAGAGTGCACAGGAAGTGCTTCCAAAGAAGGAAGAAAAATTTGGCACTATCTTCTGAAACAGCAGACCATCACACTTCAAAGTATTTGGACAAAACATCTGAGCAGAAAAACGTCTGCAAAAAGCAACCCCAGAGAAATGCTGACTTCTGCTACATGGAATTAAGGACAGACCCATCCAGGTGAAGTTAAAAAACCCCTGCACAACAAAAAGATTCTTTCAGACCTACACTCAATGGCATATATTTGGGTCAACAGGCCTAAAACAATATAGGCCAGATAAATTCAGCACACTCAAATGATTTAAACTGAGCAAAACTGGGGCCAGAAACAAAGCTTCTGAAGAAGAATATTCTGCAATGCTACAACCCATTTCAACTGACATCTAAAACTTGCCTGTTAAACGGGACATCCTGAAGGATTCTGTCACTGCATAGTGAAAGAAGGCAATTCTTTTGCAGCTGTGAGAAATGAAAAATAATTGCTTCATTAGAAACACACAAATTTCAGAACACATTTCCACGAGGTGCTGAGATGTGGAAAAACCTTTTGTTGAGACCCACAAGACAGAGGACGCCACAGAAAGCAGAGAAGTAGTTTTGCCTTGTACCTGCTGATGATTTGGGAAGTGCTCCATGGCCTTGAGGAGCAGGTGAGTGACGTCTGCCAGGAGCCGCACGGGCATCCCGGCCGCCAGGTCCTGCTTGGTGAGGTTGAAGACGCAGGCGCTCGCCGCCAGCTGCACGGGCAGGTTCAGGGGGTGGTTCCTCATGCCGATCACCACCAGCTGCAGCACAAGGCGGGGCCACGTTAGCTGCTCACACGTTTGCTCACGGACCCCAAGAACAATCTGCCTCCTGCTCGAGGCCACAACAATGACTCACAGCACCCAGTTTCTGCCTCCCTTGTACTTGAGTGAGAAATCCATCTGGTGTGATTTGAATTCTCAAGGAATCACATTTCCTTCTGCTCAGCGATTTAAAGCTGGCAACTTCTACTGCTCCAAGTCCTTTTGCACAGGACTTTCTTCCTCAAAGAAGAGGCTGCACAGATTGCAAGAAATTCCTAGAAAGAGCCAGGTTGGGATAAAATCACCAAACCCTTTCAGAGGTGAATGAAGCAGGACAGAGTTTCTGCAGTGCAATGATAATGATGTAGTGCCTTGTTGTTTGGTGATGAGCCATTTGGAATCACATCCTGAGCTGCCAGGTCAGGACAGATTTTTTGCAGCTTCTTCCTGAATTATGTTTTTGGCTATGTATGTTAATTGTGATCTCACCAAATAAACACTTAATATTTTTCTTGTTAATAACTGACTGACAAAGACTTTTTGATATTGGTGCCAGCAAATTTAAGGCCACTTATTCAACATCGAAGAGGATAAGAAAAATCAAAACCATGTGTCCTACTGGTGCCTCTTTTTAGGATCCCTACAAAATTTAAACCACCTCTGATGTTCTAGACATGGAAAGCCAATGCCTAGAATGGATTTCTAAGGAAGTTTCTGGGCTCCAGGTTACAGCCCCATACAGAACACTAACAATATCCATTCACCCATTACCCTACTGGAGGGTGACAGTAAGAAACTGTCACTGAATTCTTTCCGTATTATTACTGTTTTGTGAGCATCAGCAGAAGGCACTGCTGTGTCTGGTGAATAGGAGCAGACACACCTTTGATTAGAACCCAAACAGATATGATCTAATGACAGAATTCAGCATCTGAAGAATATTTCATATCCTAATCAAAGGTATGTGAAAAAATTAATTTACGTGCTACTAAATTTAGATAATTTCTGTTTGTAGAGAACAATTTTGCCTAACATAAAACACTACAGGGCATCTTTTACATCACTCACGTTGAAATAGTTATTTTTTTTATTTAACATTACAATTTTAATCTTAAAAAACACAACCAAAAAGGTAAGAAGCTTATAAACTAATTTATACCAGGCTTTTGGGGATGAGCTCAGGAAGAACCATCAAAACTATTATTTTACCTTTAAAATTTCAGGCTTAGTTTTTTCCATTACATGTGTCAGGCTGAATAAATGAAAGAGCGCCTCTCTCACAAAGAAGGCCCGTTCACTGTACCGCTTCAGTGCTTCTGAAATCTGAGTTTCATTTGCTTCTCCTGACACCTGTGAACACAGAAATAATCTTCAGTTCAAGATGTCAACATTTTACTTTCAAAGTTTTGTTCTCAAAAAATGCACAGCTGCAGTTTCAAAGGCAGTGATTTGGCCAAGTCCTTCAGTAAGCAAACGATTGCCAGCCTGCTCCAGTTTCCATTTAATGATATTTTCTAACTGTAAATTGTGTAACTGGTTTGTTCCTCAGTCCTACTATTTAATGAATCATTGCTGCAATCACTGTTTTTTAGAATTCTTAGGGCAGCATGCAGAACTCGTTCTACTTAACATGGCACATACAAAAAAAGCAAAATGTTCATATATAAAGTGTCACATGCTGTGCATCCTGTATTGTATACAGGCATATTTTTATGAAACTTCTGATATCAGAAATATATTACAGTCTTGAGAGAACTGATAGCATCTTGGATTTTGTTTTATATTCTCCACTGATTAGAACAGGGCAACCCTGTTTACTGACATGTTGTACAGCCAATTATACCCTACACGAAAAATTTCCACTTGGTTTCATGTTCTCAACTATAATATCTGCCTAGTGTTCATAATCAAATTTCACAGGGCTGCTATAAAGACAGTAATATTTTACCTCTGCTGTTTCCATCAGTTCTGTTGTCTTGTTTACTCTTTAGTAGTATCTAGACTAAGCAGTTGAACATTTCAGTAGAGTTACTAATGAATTTAGGTCACCAAAAAAAAAAAAAGGAAATAAGACCAATCATAGCCTACAGTCTCTTCTTGACAATTATGCCTTAAAAAAAAAAATAGAATGCAAACTGCATTTTGCTAACCACAGTGCCACAAGTCCATTGTGACTTTCACATTACTAGAACCTTCTTCCTTCCTGCATTTTCATGGCACAGACAGTTCTATGAAGCAAGTATTCTGCAAGGATTACATTGCATTATTTTATACCAAACGTGAGGTATAACCTCCTGGTGCTGGATATCATCACACCAAAGGGGGACTCGCTTTCTCTGTGCATTTCAACGTTAAGACACTTTGCTACCAGCTGTGACAACAAGTATTCAAGAGACATGGCCCTTAACAACTGTCAAACGTTTCAGGGGGAAAAAATACAAAATTGTGTAGCTGTGTTACTCCACTTGCCTATAACAAGAGCATTCTGAATTTTAAAACTGAAGTGGAAAACTAGACTTGCACAGCAGACAGACTAAACTATGGACACATTGGGCTCTCTTTGTCATTCCCTCTGCAGTTTCCATCATCCTCAAGAGACAGCAGAAAGGAAAAGTCAGTGTCAAAGATGATATACCACTGACATGTCTAAACCAACTTTTTTAAAATTAATTCTGACCTGCTCATTTTCCAATAACTGCCTTCAGATTTTACAGAACAGGGAATGATGTCTTGTTGCCTGGCTCTAAAAAATAAATAAATGCACTTCAGAAAACATCATCTCATCCTAAGGGACTAAGTAATTGAGGATTTGTTCAAGAAGAGGAAATCTTTCATCCTAAGTTATTGCTTCTTAGGTGATGTATTCATCACCAGAAGACCTTTCAAGACAGGCAGAAATATTGTAAGAGGAAATAGCAGTGGTGATGGAGCATAACAGCAGCTGAGTGATTCAGCTTTACTGTATCTGCCATGTTAATCATGAACTGCTCAAAGCTTATGCAAATTCTACCTCCACCCTTACACTGCTGACTTATGCCAGATACTGTCTGGAATCCAGAGAATATTATCCCACTAAGCGACTTCAGACAAGACAAAGTTCAGCTCTCTTAGATATGGAAAATCAAGATCTAAGGTTCACTGAAAAGGCACAGATGCCTCTTATAAGTACATGTATATATATGCACATATTTCCACAAGGTCCTGGGATGTGGTATTATGTAAATTTAGCAGTTTGTGTCAAAATTAAGCAGGAATTTCACCTAAAGCCAGTAATTATAATTAACAGTTAAAAAAAGTGAACCTACACACACATACATTTACAAACTACTAGCTCTATTTTCCCTGCACAGTATATTTTTTCAGTGAAATTAATTCCCCCATTTAACCTTCAGGTTTCCTTCTCCTGTTAAGAATTCTGAGTAGCCGGCATCAGTAGCTAGCAGTCCTACAAACTGCATCGTGGGCCGCTGCAGGATGAATGCTTGTACAGCTTTATCTGTGACATGTTTTCTTCCAGAAATGTCCAAAGACACAAGGTTAGGCAAGATATCTCTCTGTTCCAGTAAACGAAGAGCTATGTCCGACGTGAATTGTTTGTCATCTGAAATATCAAGGTGATTCAGGTATTTTAGTTCTCTTATAACATCCAGAATCTGGGTTGTGGTCATTTTCAAGCATTTCAGGTGGTGCATGGTCAAAGACTTGAGCCTGTCTTTGCAGGTGAGGAGTGCTGTTATGTCAGTGACAGAGGTGTTGGATATATCCAGACTTTCCAACCTGGGAAGCGAAGCAACATCTGCCAAGTCCTCGTTGTAGAACAGCACGTTGGTGATGCTCAACGCGCGGAGCCCGGACAGCTGACTGAAACACCTCTCGTAGGGGTCTTCCAGAGAAAGAGTCAGTGAGTTCAGCACCAGGCACTGCAGATTCTGCTGGATCCACTTATTGCTGCCCAGTCCACTGATAATGTCTGTGATTGTTATATCTGCATTGACCCCCGTGGCATCCAGCTCCACCAGCTTGTGATGGCAGAAGGCTTTGCGGAAAGCCACGGCTGAGATTTTGGCTTTGCGGATACAGGCTCGCTTCAGGCGCATCTGGTTGCCTCGGAAGATGCCCACGGTCCCATCGTTCAGAAGCCCTGTGGGAAAACAGCATCAGTGCTTGGCTCCAGTGTTACACACCACCACTTTGACATTAAGAACCCAAAGGGTACAAAGTGTTGGCAGAGAAAACTAATTACGAAGTAGTTTGACTTGAAGCGTCACGCCACCGATCCCAAAATCTTACGTTTGCGATTCCACTTTGAAGATTATGAGGTCATGTTTGGAAAATTCCAGGTTTAAGAACAGGACAGATAAATAAGAAGCAGTAAATGCACGTTACCTGTTTAGTTCAGAAAATGGAACACAAAATAAATAAAATATGGGTATGATTCAAAAACAATTACACTGCTGCCCTCATTTGCTGTATTTTTCTCACTGAACTGGTTAGAAGTGTGCTAAAAGCAGAATTTCAAAATTTCTGAGTGCAATTCTCCTCTGGCCACAGTTCCATTAACCTCAAGATTGCACCACCCATCAATGACTTGTTCTCATCTTGCTTTAACTACATAATCTAGCATTTGACTGAATTCATAAGTAGGATCAATACTAAATTAAGCTAATAAAGTTCTATATGAAGAAGGTAGGAGTGTTGCTCAGAAACAAGCTGAATGTGAGAAAGAAACCTAAGAAGTGATTCAAAGAATAGAAAGAAAAGGGCAAGGAAAGGGTGGGAAGGAGAAAAAGACAGCAATGAAAAAAAAGAAAAAGCAACAATCTTGTTTAGTATCTTTTTACTCTGTAGAAAGAACACATAAGTAGTTCTTTCTTGCAAGACACTGGCAACATCCTAACTGAAACAATACATTGAGTTCCCTGAATTATCAAAAATGCATTAAATATACAAATATGAAATCTTAGTGTCTTATCAACAGAAGGATTACGAAAAGCCATGTGAAGGGTACAGTTGCACAAGCATCCACACAAAAGGAGTAGGAAGAAAATGTCCTAGTTTTGCTCCTACAGGGTTATAAATGCCAACACTCCTAGCTTTTAATCTCCTATCTTCACACATACTTAACAAAGAAAATGAAATAAAAATGCAATATATTTGAATAATAACATCATTGCCTCTACAGTTTGGATTTAAGTAATGGGCTAGTAATTGCCTCTGTGACAAAGGCAAATAAAAAGATTTGCAGACCTTTCTAAGGAGCAAATGCTTCAGGCACTTCTGACCAAGTACTCAGAAGAATACTTTCCTCTTTCGCAGGGAAAGCAAAAATATGGGATGAAACAACTGGTATGGAGCAGAAAAAGTAAAAGCAATAAATATAATTACAATTCGGTTAAAGTATCACTAAATTACTTCTTAATTTTTGCTAATCTCTCTATTTAAGGACCAAAGCTCTCTCCCTAGCCTACCTTAGCCACCTGCCGCACACTTTTTTCCATCCTGCATTCTCTGTGTTTGTGGTATTTTGGTGTCTGAAGTGTCTTCACCGCTTCCAGCACTGGTAGTAAGTTTCTGGTAATTCAGTTTCCTTGAATCTGATTTCCTGGAACTACTCTAAATAACTCCTTATCAGAAAATAGTGTATATTAAAGATTACCCTTTTATTTTATGAGCTTGTCTATTTTAGGACCATTCCTTCTGTTACTTCTGACCAGAACAACTTGAGAAATCCATTACTTGCTCAGTAAGACCCAAATAAAATCTGCACCTATAGGATAGGATGCTTGGTCTGTTTACAGTAATTTTTCTAGTCTCATGTGTCGTTTTTTAACAAAAGTCTCCGGCATATCAAGGAACGGGCCTCTTATCTCTACTTTAGCACAATTTATACCTTTACCTTTTCATGGTAAGAAATTTTATTATACAAATTTTATCATGCTTAAAGCAGCCCTATCCTCAGAGAAATGCTGACAGAGAACCAGTAAGCCAGAATACAAAATGTAAGAATACCATGAGCTGTTTGTACCACTCTAAAACTGAGTGCTTTGAAACAAATAATTCCATGTCAATAAAAGCGTTAAGAGATGAGAAACTGTTTTAATGAATCAAAAGGTTATTTTCTAACATAATCACAGGGGTGCACAGTAAAAAAAATCAATTAAATGTTCTTCAAGAGGTATTGTTGATAGAAGTAGTAGAATCTTTTTTTTTTCTGAAATGATTGAAAGAAGATTGAAGAATGTTCAAATAAAGTAACAGTAAAGTCATAAACGAAGACTAAGAACTTTCTGTTTAGATCTACGTGGCAATGCAAAGCTCAGCTGAAACTGTGTAAAGCAAAAATAACAAAAATTCTCTATTAAGGGATTACAGAGCACAGTTTTAACAGCTGCAGCAGCAGATTCTACTAGAAAATATAGCAGAACTGCCATGTCACACTCCAATGAAATAAGTTCACCACTGACCCACAAATGATTGTTTTTACCATGAAATGCCATCGTCTGCAGCAGGCGATCAGCCACCTCTTGAGGGAACATTCCTGGCTCCTGCAAGCAAAATGTTCCATCTTGCCTTTCTGTGCAGAACTTCTCTAGGTTGGCAGTCAGGAAATTCAAACAGATATCAAGTAAAGAATATGGAGAAGCTTCCTCCTGTCATATGCAAAACAAAATGAAACAAAGGAGATTAGTCAAGTCATTCTTTCTATGAACCTTCCATTACTCTATAATGTCTTTTTTGTTAGTCTGGCAAATATTACAAGAGGAGATGTCTCCCTCAGAGCCACACAAAGTCAGGTCACGCAATGAACAACTGGCCAAACTGACAGGAGCCTCCCTCCCCAGTCACCCCAGAACCACATCCAGTCACGTCTGCTGTGCTTTCAACCTGTGTTCCCAGAGGAAGAAATGCAATTGCTGAAAAATAATTTTAAATTATGAAGTCTACTGGGAATTAATCAATCAAGACAGACTGAAAGAAGATTTAAAAATCAAATTATACTTCTGGATTTAAAATATTTCTTTTAATCTTTCACTTAAGTCAGTGCATATTAGAAGTCTACTACCAACCTACATAAGAAATGCAGATACTAGAGATAAATTGCATATATAGGAGCAATTTTTGATACTGAAAAGGACAGCTACAGCTTCACATCAAAAAATGAAACCAAAAAAGAACTGGTTTAATTCCAAATCTTGTGCAGCAATAAACTAACATCTATTACAGTAATCCTTTTCCTCCTTCCAGGCACTCTGAACCTGGAAATCACCTACAGTAGAAGTCTGGGTACAAAGGACAAGGCAGAATATAAACTTGATCTTTTGCCTCAGAGTTTGAGGTTGTACACTGATACATGAAAATCTCAAAGGGTTTTTTTATTCCATGTCTAATAATAACCTACTGTTTTCAGCCACACAGATTAATCAACATAAAGAATGACTCTCAGCCCTGTGAATCATCCCCAGCACCACACAAAAGAAGGCCGAGTGACTGGTACATACTCCCCCAGACAATATTGAAAATAACAGCATCAACTGTTGTCAGATCTCATCTGTAGGAAAAATAGTAGCTTCCCTTTTATACAGAAAGTTCTGGATAATTTCACCTTTCTTTCTCAGCTCATTTAACTTCTGATGCTTCGCTTGCCTAACATGCTGATCACAGGAGTACTGAAATATGTAAAAGGTTATAGAGAAGAAATATAAATAAGGTTACAGAGATAAGTCTTCTAAAATAAGGTGCACATATTTGAGGATTGGGAGGTACCACATTAGGGCAAAGATGGAATGGAGTCTATCTTTAATGAATCATGTATTAACAACAATTAGAGACTGCAGTTTAATAGCTCCTGAAGACTTAAGTACAGGCTTGGGAAATAAAATATCCAAATTATTCAAATGCAAGCTCTTTCTGCAGCTTTTGACATGCAACTTTTATTCCTTTAACTCAGTTTTGCTAAGTGCTTAAGTTTCATTATTCTTTAAATTTATTATTACATTGTATTGTTATAAAAACAGGAGTTACTTTGTGATGCAACTTGCTCCCGTACCAGGAAACGACAATTTTGGCTGGCTCCAATCTTAAGATAATAAGAAAACGAAGGACAGAATTTGGAATTGTGAATGTCTTTTGTTTCTTTTTGTCTCTTTGTAGTGTGCAATGATGCCAGACTGTTTTAAAATAGTACATGTTTTTATATGAGATGGGAAAATTTCCTTTTACACTTGAAATCAATATATACACCCAAGGCTTCTATGACAGCTGATGAATCAAACAAAAATCAGAATCTTTACTCAAAGGTGCATGAAAATCATTCCCACTGAAGCAAAGACATCCACATCTCCATTAGATCTTATGTTTCTAATTTGATGCTCAAAGATGACAAAACCAGAATACTGTCTCTCTCCATTCCTCCTGGAACTGTTCCTTCCTGTCTGCCAGAAAAGCTGAAACACTTTGATGTATCAGTGAACAAACTCCAATGAGAATTTTTAGCCCTGTAGATAGGCCACTGGCATATGACTCAGAAAACTATTTTTTCAACCAGTACCTCTGAGTGGCCAATCTGTCCTTTGGAAATGTAAATTTAATTTTTTACATAATCCCTCTGGAAGTCCATTCAGGGCATCTCCATACAATCAAGAACAAAAAGCACAAGCAGGGATCAATTACACTTGCAAACACAGTTCTGTTTTTATTAACTCCACTCATTCCCACTATAGGAGATATTTGTAATATTTCTTCAACTTGCTGTCAAAAGGCTGAGGAAACACCCCTGACAAAGTCTCCTGAGGTAACCAGGGCAGACAGACAAAATGTTTTTATCTGAATCTAATAAAGTCCTCTGACAAGCATCCTAAAAACAATTTCCTAGACTGCCTGCTACTGAAATAGAAAACTCAAATGCAGTCTGGAAGCCTTTCATGTGAGCTGGAGGCATCCTTCTTCTCACTCCTCTATACTTCAAGACAATATTGCCCAGTAATAATTGTATTAAAGTTGTATTTAAGCTCTTACAAGGTCAGAATTTAAGTGGTTCCTTTCTCTAGCTCTGCTTTTGAATGTCAGGTTGAAGACAAACATGCCATTTGTTTTCTGATCACTTCACTTTCTGTCTAATGAGACACTATAAATGTATGTCATAGCAGAGCACTTAATTTTTTTAAAAATTATTTAATAAACATCACCCAGCAATTTTTGAGTAGAACTTCCATTATGCTATTTTACATTTTCATAGCCATCTTAATAATCTGATACTTCAATTAACCTCACAGTTTCTTTCATTATATCAAATTAATTGAGTAGCCAGGAAACAAATATAAAAATTAATTCCCCAAACCACAGAATTATGAATTACATGATGCAAGCTGGGGTGCCTTCATTAACTAAAACATATATTATGAGAGTAATCTGACACATCTAAAACCTGGCTAGCTTGTGGAATAGCATAAAAAGTAGAATAATTGCATTTAGATGGGCTATTAAAAGCTTATTTAAATTAATTATTTTTTTAAAAAATCTTTTAAAGTGCTCAATATAATCAAGGCAAACCAAAAGTGTGCAAGGGGATGGGGTAAACTGCCTGGCTACTGGCCTCTGACAGTAATCCAATACAGAGGTGAACTGAAATGCAAAACCAGCTTCAACTTGATGTTACCAGCTCAGCTTCGAGCTCACGCCAGGCCAGTTGGAAAGGTTCTCCCAAAGAACATTATCCTCCACATTTTCTTTTGAGAATTCCATGAATCAGCTTTAAATACCACTAGAATATACTCAACACATATTTTGAAGTGCAGTTGAAAAGCAAAAAGAACTTAAGGGGACACATTAAAGCACCAGGAATAAGTTAAAGAATCTTAAGGCTAACATTATAAACCCAGTTTATAATGGCTGAGTGCGAGTATCAAAATAAAATCCTGTTCCTTTGGGGAAGCATCACCAGGCAAGTACCTGCTTATATAACAATACCTAAAGAAAAATAAAAAACAGGTATAACTGCTGTTTTCTGTCACTCATTACAACCTAGCTTAACAAAAAAAAAAAAAAAAATCCACTGCTGTGTGGGCCTTTCTCACTCAGGCTCTGTCTCTCAGACTCATTAAAAATCAAATTTTTTTCCATCAGTAGTGTTTTGTTTTGGCTGGTTCTTGTTCCCCCTCAATAAATCAGTATGTAACACTGGAAGACAAATATCAATTTCATCTCTAACAGAGCCATGTCTGTGATATGCTCCCCAAGTTTTACACCCAACTGCAGACTCAGTATGACAAACCCCAAACATGCAAAGTCTCTGTAAGCCAGGCCCACCTGCTTTTCCCTCTCTGAAGTCTCAAAGGATGAGATGGGTACAGGGCTAGGGACTTTTCAATTTGTGGTGGTCATTTCTCTCCAAACATTAACAGGAAAATAAGAGGCAATTTAGAGCCTCAGTTTTGGTGTTGGACATACCATGTTTTCCAGCTGTTTTCCACCTCTCCACAGCCCCAAAGCCTTACTTACTTTCTTAAAATGAACATTCTTAAAACAATTAAGAAATAGCAACTCAAGCAACAGCCATCAAAATTCTTCTGAGCGCTAATAGAGGAAAGGCAGTGAAAAATAAACAGTTTCATGATTTATGCTACTAAGAAAGCTTTATGATTATCCTATTTAAATTAAGTTAAATGGAATTAGACAGACGTAGGTGATTTATTAGCCAGACTCAAGGAAGGATTATGCTCAAAACTCCAATTTAACGTTAAGTATTCTGGCACAAGAAGTGGGAACATAGAGATTAAAGCTGCTACTGACATAAAGTCAGCAGCGATCACAAGAGGTCTAAAATTAAATAGTATCCCATTAGAACAACATAGTAAGGCCACATATTTCAAGATTAATATCAAGGACTTCAGATATGAGTTCGTCAATCAGAAATGATAGAGAGTGGAACCAGAGCGGTGTGCTGAACCACAAAAAAACAGGGTGAAGCAGCCAAAGAAGGTGCAAGGAGAAGCATTAATAAAAAAAGGAAGGATTAAGTCACTTTTAAGACACTCAGGAGATCTCACAGGGCTATTTATGTTAAGAGATACCTGCACCATTTCAGTTTAAAGGTAACAGCTACTAGAATACTCTGGGGATGAAAAGCACATTGGGAATAGTACATAAACCCAGCTTTTCTTAGCTTAGAAGATGAAGAGGTGAGAGATACAAATGCTACCTATAAATAAATACAGCACAATATATATAAACTATAGACAGAAAAAAGCCATTAAAGAGAAGCACACTGCAAGCACAGCAACAAAGGTATGTAGAAATGCCATGAACTGGAAGTTTTGCTATAAATTTAGACATCAGTACATAGTTAAGCAATGAAATTCTACCCTAGTTCACTGATTAAAAGAGCAGGCACAAAATGTACCTACTTCAACAACGACACGTACCTTTAATAGGGGATTGACTGAAATTAGGCTTTTAATGACAAGTGATGAGACTAGATTGCCCAGGAAGCTCCTGCTAGTCCTTGAAAAGCAAATATGCACACTCACGTCTGGAGCAGAGGAGCAATCCAAACAGCTCCCATATGTTCTGCTCCGGCCTGTCTGGAGCAGGGACAGGCTGCTCCTTTGGCAGCTCGGTGCTGAAGAGCTCAGAGAGGCCCACGCACCGTGCCTTGGAACGGCTTCCTCCAGACAGACCCCGGACAAAGCAATTCCCAGCGGGAAGGTGCTGCTGGGGGGCTGGTGGAGGCAGGAGCCGGAGAAGGCACAGGCGGCTGGGCTGTGCTGAGCCGGGCCGTGGCCTCACGCCGGCCGGCCGAGGGGCTCTGCCCCGCTGCGCCTTGGCGGCTGCGGGTGCTCGGCCCCGCACGGAGCTGTGAGGGGCCGGTCAGGGCGGCGGGTCTGGGCCGGCCGTCATCGCCCTCCCGGCGCCCTGGGGACACCCGGGCGCACCGAGCCGGGATCGAGCCTCCTCCCTGCCGTCCGCCGGGTCCCGAGCGCCCTTTTACATAACGGGCGGCAGCGCCGCGGTTACACAACGAACGGCGGGGCTGTCCCGGCCCGGCCGCGGTACCGGCGGGAGGGAGGGGAGGGGGCTCCGCCTGAGCCCCTCAGCCGGGTTTGCGCCGCCGCCATGGCGGCCCCTTCCCCGGGGTCACCTCCGCTACTTGCGCCGGGTCCGGCACCCCGGGACTGCAGAACAGCTCCCCTTCCCTTCCTGCCTCCCTTCTTCCCCCCGTCCCTGCCCGCCACCGCCATCCCCTCACCATCGCGGCGCTGGGTGCCGCCGGCGACCGCCCAGCCAGCCGGTCCCGTCGCTGGGCTCCTTCTCTTTTCGCTTTTTTCCTTTCCCTCCCTCCCTTCCCCCGTGTTTACCCCTCCGACCTGGAAGTGAATATTGCCTCAGCCGGCCCAGGAACCCGCCTCCCTTAAAGGGGCTGCGCCAGCACGGGTTCGTGCCGTGCTCGGGGAGCGGCGCCTCAACACTCGCATTTAAGGCTCGAAGTGTGGGAAGAAGGGGCCATTGCGCAGCAAAGCGCATCGGCCTCTCTTGCTACGAGCGTGTGGGACTTTTTATTCGGCATGGTTGCTCCGGTAGTGGAGCCGGAACCCGAGAACTCTGAGGCGCCGGTGAGCGCCCGGCTGGAGCAGGTGAGCAGCTGCTCTGTGGGCCTGCGGACCTCCCACAGCCATGAACTGGCGTCAGCTTCACGCTTCGTGCTCTCAAGCCTCTGCAATTTAAGTGTTTCCTGCACAAACTGGTTTATTCTGGTAATATGAATAGTAACCTGCACCAGTACAATAGGTTCTCCCGCCTGCTTTGGAGGGGAGCTTTGCTGTAAGCGTAAACCATTCCGTACAAAGTCATTTCAGGTTTCAGATAACAGTAGTAGTGAAGAAAACCTGTCTCACAACCAATACATACAATGTACTGTTGGTCAAGAGAATACAGTTATTTCTTGTTTCAGGATACAAAGTAAAGAGTCATACAAATACCCTATCCAAATAAAATTAATTAGAATGTAGAATTTATGTAAAAGAATTGCGGATTCTACATGGAGAAGCTTTGAATATATGTTGTTTGCAAACCAGCAAGACATATAAATAAATATTAAGGAACAATTGCTAAAATTATTTATGTTTCTGTCTTTACAAGATGGCAAAAGGTTCTATAAATACTATGAAACACAGTTTTACCAGTTTAAGGACTGCATAACAAAGATTAGTTATAGTTCCAGTTCTTTAGATTAGACTGCTGATGTAGAGAAAATAAATTACATGCTCCGGATATGACAAGCACAGAATTAAGAATCTTCATGTTCTGAATGGAACCACTTAAAAACCTAATCTGCTTAGAAGAAACAGCTTATATAATTATGGACACAGATATTAGCTTAGATAAGGAAGCAGCTCCTACTATTATTCTTAGTCCATTACATGTTTCTTCCACTTTGTAATGTCTTTGCAAGATTCCAGACTGTTCTTTCAATGGCTTTTAAATTCACTGATTCACTCTGACCTATCACCAGCTGTCTTGTTTTCCAAATTTATGATAGGAACTGGGCTCAGGCAGTGAAAACTCAGTGACAGCCTGACCCCCTGCTCCCAGTGCCTGTTCTTAGCCTGCCTCCCTGTACTCAAGAATCCACTCCTGGTATGGAGCAGCCATATGGTTGAGTTGGCACAGGGTCAACATCGGCACCAGAAACTGCAAAGAAAAAATCCCAGTAACAGCAGACCCTTCAAGGACTTAAACTAATAACCTCAAAGAATTTCTACTGAGTCTATGCAAACTGAAATGTTTTCAAAGCTGGATTTCCAGTGAAATAGTATTGCTGGTACAAAAGCAGTTAGTTCATCTTCTAAAGGCCCCATCCAGAAGGGAGATTCACACAAACATTCTCAGGTTGCAGCCAGCACTGGCCAAGCAACGTGTATCTTCTTCCTGCAGTCTCACACACCCATGGCAGTGGGTTTTGGTCAATACATATTGAAAACAAGACTTGAACTGCACATGGAAAATGTGTTTTAACATCAAACCAAATTTTTAAGTCTGAAAAGTTTTAAGGAAATAGTTTAGAAAGTGCAACTGGTGTTTCAGCTATGCACCTGGCAGGGTTTGCTGCCAGTCCAGCTGGTGATGGTTGGTCAAAATTAGCTCTAGCCCTTGATAAAGGATAAGGCTTCTTCCTTTGTGAGACTCTGCAGAGGATTTAACTGAGTTTTATTTATCCCAAAAACTCAACAAGCTGGTGTTATTGTACTTAAATAATTTGGGACAAAGCATTTGCAAATATTGCAACTATTCTTTGAAATTTATTTTAACTCAAACTCAGATTGATTTTAAGCAATTCATCACACAGATTTCTAATGTGCTACTTTACTCACAGAAAATTCCGTTTGTGCTCAGAACTGCTGGAATTGGATAGTGTGCCATGTTTTCTGTAAGTGTTCTGTTATCACATTTGGGTTAAATTAAGCCATGATGTTGTGGGTGCCTATGCCTGAAAGTATTCAAGGCCAGGCTGCATAGGGCTTTGAGCAACCTGGGATAGTGGAAGGTATCCCTGCCCATGGCAGGGGGATGGAACGAGATGATATTTAAGGTCCCTTCCCACCCAAACCATTCTGTGATTCTCAGATCCAGGAGAAACAGGGTTCCTCGTGTGTTAAGTGCTTACCGGTTTCTGGGGGTTCCCAGTGCCCCAGCACTGCCTGCTCAGTGCACGTTCCAGTACTTCAAAAAGCACCTGTGAGAGCTTTTATGGTACCACAGAAAGGAGTGGTGGCTGGGAGCAGTCTCTCACAGCAGCACCTCTGTTCTAAAACGGATTTAGAAATTATTGAGCTGTTACTCCAGACAAAAGCATGCAGGAGGCAGACTGAGGAATGGGGAAAGCAGCCGGGCTCCTAGGCCATGCAGAGCACAATTAATGTACTGTCATGTCTCAGTCTACGGGTTGTGCTGAATCATTGGGAATACGCATCCGGTGGCGCAAAACTCTGAAAGTAAAATTCTAACAGCGTGTTATCGCTTAAAACTGCTGAACCGTCAGAGTTCCTGATGACCCCGGGAGCAGACAGGAGGAACCGTAACGAGAAGAGCTGAGAGGGAAGATGAGCGAAGAGAGGNGGGCGGGCGGGGCAGGGGCGGCCCCGGGGGGCGGTGCCGAATCGAGCGCTCGGCGCTCCCGGGAGGCGCCGCTGCGATCGCGCCGTGACCCAGCGCGGCCATGGCCGGCTTCATCAACTTCGCGGACGAGGAGGAGGTGCGGGCGTACCTGGAGAACCTGCACGTGGAGTACAGCTACCAGTGCTTCAAGGAGAAGGACCCGGACGGTAAGGCCCCGCCGCCCCCCGGCCGCCGCCGCGGGGCCGGCGGGAGACTCAGCCCGTGTCCCGCGTTCCGTGCCTTGCAGGCTGCCAGCGCTTCGCCGATTACCTGGACGCCGTGAGGAAGGACTTCGTGGCGGCGGCGCGGGTGCTGCGCGACAACTGCGAGGTGCACGGGCACAGCGAGAGCTGCTACAAACTGGGGGCCTACCAGGCCCTCGGCAAAGGTGGGCAGGGGGGTTCTGGCGCTCGGGCTGCAGGTGACTCCGCCACCTTCCTGGGCAACCTGTTCCGATTCCTGGCCACCCTCACATCTGCCTGTCCTCCTGACCTTGAAGGAGCAACTACCTGTCCCGCCCCTTTCATGGTCACCTCATAAAAGTTGGGGGAGGATGGGAAACCTAAAATTGCTTCCTTCTGAAAAATCAGCTGTATGTTAACTATGTATTATTTTTTTATAATTACAACTGTTTAACAGGTACATACAGCCAGTGCTCAGTGTTGCCTGCAGATTCAGTTCACAGCATTTCTTCTTGTCAGGCAGAAGAAAGAAAGTAAGAAAGAAAGAAACTCACAGACTTGTAATATGCATACCTCAGTAGTCCCTAAGTCTGGTCAAAACGTATTTGCTGGCACAGTAATGGAAAACACTTAAATTAGTCAGAGATTTTTCCAAATGAAAGTACAAATAAGGAACAATATTATTACTAGTAACAATCTTGGTGTAGGTATACTGGCAAAATAATACTTGCTAGTGTTAAGATATTAAATCCACTGATGTAGTAATGGAAAGAGTGTTTTGTGGGTCTGGGTTGTCTTTTGGTTACCAGTTGTGTTGTGATTACTAGTGAGTGGAGGAGAGTTTTCTAAGTCAAAGGCGTTAGCAAAATGTTTGTCACTGAGACAACTGTAATGTTTCTGAAGTCCTAAATGTTGACTGTAATATCTAAAGTGGTGGATGCTGAATTTCCAGTGGGAAGCATCCTGCAAAGCAGAAAGCTCCCAGCTGTTTTAACATGTCCTCACAGTAATATCTTGGCTGACAGGAGGACTCAACCCAGATTTGAAAGCTGCCTACAAATCTTTCATCAAGTCATGTGAGAAAGGTGGGAAGAAGTCACCAAATGCATGTCACAGCGCTGGGCTGCTGGCCCAGGACGGGAGAGCCAACAATGATCAGCCTGACCCCGTTGCTGCTAGAGACTATTACACAAAAGCCTGTGACAGCAATTTTGCTCCCAGCTGCTTCAACCTGAGTGTGATATACCTGCAGGGAGCACCTGGGGTCCCCAAGGACATGAGCCATGCCTTGAAGTACTCACTGAAAGGCTGTGAGCTGGGGCACGTGTGGGCTTGTGCCAACGCCAGCCGCATGTACAAACTGGGAGATGGCGTTGAGAGGAATGATACCAAGGCAGAGGATCTGAAAAACAGGGCAAAACAGTTGCATAGTGAACAGAAAGAAGCTGCAAGTTCTCTGACATTTGGGGAGTAAAACTGGCAGTTGCAGATATTAAGACTGGTTTTTAAATGGCAAGTGAAGTTGTTATTTAAATTGTGAGCGTACAGGTTTCATTTAAATAAATATCCTGTGTTTGGATATGCAAATAAAATTATATTTTTGTGGATACAACAAATTACTATCTCTGCTGTGCATTTCTGTGCTTTTGAACACACAAGTTCCATTCTTTTTAAGGAAGCCAAAAACTTGTGGTCTTTTGGGAGTTTTCCCTCATAGTTTCAAGCACAAAGGATCTCTTTTGTGTCCAGTGCTTCAATATCCAGGCTTGTGCTCTAACACACACAAAAATCACAACTGCAGGTAATCCCAGCTTGGGCAGTCTGAACTGTTCCATGTGTCACAAGCATTTTCAAGACTTTGATAGCTGCACCCTTGTGTGAGCTGCTCTAAGGTACAGATATTCACCTGTAATTCTGTAGGTCTAGGCCAATTCCTAGCTCCCTTAATTCCTCCAATTGCCGACTGGTTTGTGACTGTGCATCTGCCTGTCATATGTGCCTGAGTGCTGCAGGCTGCTCTCCCAACACGTGATTACCCCTTATTTGATCACACACAATTCGTTTTACCTTCCTGCTAGCTTCTGGAACATTGTGGGTTTTTTTCTCTAGGTCATATTTGGGGAACAAAGTGCTAACTCATCAGATCCTGGACTCAAATCCATAACCTATATATATGCAAACTGTAGTTAAACATACAGATTCTGAAACAGCTGTTTAAATAAGCAGGGCAGTGGTTGTAAATGTATTCGTGCACTGACAGGATCCTTTGTAATTTTGGTGTGTGTAAATGTGACGTTTGTGGTATATATGTTTTGCTGTAAATTTACTACTCAGAACCTGAATCCTCTGGCTCTGGACTAAATAAAGATACAAATTTCACTATTGAAATAAGTGAAGTGGGATTAAAAGCAACATTACTTTGGCTGTGGCCACAAGTGAAAGCAGAGTTGTTGGAATCTCACTGCATGTATGAATTAAAGCAGTTCTTCCAATTTAACAGAGTTCTTGGGAAGGATGTTTGCTGCTGGAGCAGAAACCCGAGCTGCACAGCACAGCAGTGACACAGGCACCCTGTAACAACAGATGGCAGTGTATGAAAACTGCACACTGGTGTGGCTCTGGTGCAGCCTGGAAAAAAACAAACAGCGGTGGCAAAATCAGAGTAATTTTTCTGTTAACAGTTATTATTTTTTGGCAGTTCAAAAAGGTGAAGCTTTTAGAGGAACACTCTTTGCCTGATTTTTTGCTAGGTACTATTCTGGGCATTTGTTTCACTTGGGAAAGGTAAGTAAATGCTACCTCTGTGGAGTGTTAACACTAGTAATAAAACAGTTTGGAATCCGTGTGTTCTGGAGTAGGCAATTACAGGTGGGTCAAGGCACTGGAGAATTGGGTGGTATTTTAAGCCCTGTGATGCTCACTGCCACAGAGTGCCTTGTTCAGATCCTCAGCCCAAACACTAGGGCAGTTTTCTTCCAGCAGGACTAATGACTTTCAGTGGTCCTCCCAGAAACTTTCAATCAACACAGCAAACAGGCACCAGAGAACATCCTCAGCAGAGTGACACTCACTGTGGATAATTAAAGCCACATATAAAGTGCATGTTGTGGGGAGGTTTTTTTCATAGCACTCAAGAACTCACAGACTCGCAGAGCTTAAATACTATAAATCAAACCATTTTCATAAAAGCTGTGAAGTGTGTAAGATAAGTTTATGAAGTGTCATCCAATTTTGCACCACTGGTTGAAAAGGCAAAGCCAAATTAAGGAAGGCTCTTTTGTTTTCAGGCTGTCTCTGAACAGTTTGCTGCCTGCTCTGGACACATCTATACCTTTTTTACACAAATATTGATGACAGATGCATTTAGATAGCTAAGGCCCTTGCCCATATGACTTCCCTCCAAAGTGGCAAAGCATCAAAAAAAAGGTCAGCCAGTCTCATTGCAGAGTATTACAAATTATATGTGGTTAATGCAGTTTGTAGCAGAATATACACTCTGTGAATAGCAGTCTGTTCTCAACCTCAAGATTCTGTTCAGGAGACATAATCAAAATCTTTAGAGGTGAGTATTTTCCTGCAGATCTTGGCTTATAACCATCTTGTTCTGATATTATGGGGGTATTACCAAAAGGCCAATATCTTCCTGCTCTTTCTTTTTACCTGATGTTACAAAGGCTAAATTTTATGTTCTCCTGGAGGAAAACTTTCTTCAAAGTCTCTGAGGTCATAAAGAAAGAGTGATGGATATATGATCATAGCAAAATACTTGGAAATATGGAAGAACCTGTTGATCTCTCCAGGATCAGTGGGTTTTCTAAGAAATAAAGGAGTTTATCTCAGCTTCACAGCTCCTAAACCACTGTCTGCTTTCCCTTTCATTTGTTTGCATTGATCTAAGCATACAACCATTAATAAAGCAGCAATATACTTCAGAAGGAGCCAACCCCAATTAATTAAATAGACATGTGAATACATGGCTGTAAATGATGAAAGCATTCTCTGCAGGATGGTTCCTGCAGCTGTGAAAAGATCACCAGTGGAGGGCTGGTTTTGAACTAAGATTAAACACTGGCACCACATCATGTGTCATTAAGTGTCATTTGGATTAATCCTGGACAAAAGATGCTGTTGGGTAAAGAAGCCACATGATTTTGTAGAAAAAGAGAATCATTCTAGTGGTTCTGTTGATGTGCTATATTGTAATAAAAGCAATTTTGCAGCTTGTTGACCTTTTGTTCAGCCATTGGTAACAACTCTTCTCTGCAATGTATGTGTGAAGGGAGTTCTTGTGGCTGTACACACCCACCCAGAGGGATGGTCTGGGAGATTTTGTGTCATCACACCAAGAAACAAAAATAGTACTGTTCCTTGTTATAGGACAAACTTTTTGTTCAGTACAGAAAGAAATTCACTCTGTTGGCAATTTTTCACTTCACCATGTGAGACAGAAGAACTCTCAAGTAGCTGTTCTTCTCCTTTGGTAGGTGGACAAGGAAGAATTCCTCCTTCCCTTATGCTTCCCAGCACCTCCTCCACTAAACGTCAGAGCAACACAGTTCTGCTCAGGGTTGGCTTTTTTGTGGGGGGTGAAGCAAGAAGAGAGAGGAAGGAAAAGGAGCCATGGCACAGCAAGAAACAGATCAGAAAAGAAGCAATGAATCCGATTGTATCATTATTGCAGTAATCTGTGCTGGGGTAGCACCCAGGGGTTCAATTCAGATCCTGACATTGTGCCATTTGTGTGCACCCATAATGACACCCCTGATCCAGAGATCCACAGTCTAAGATTCAGGATTGTCCAAAGTCCCTAGCACATATTTCAGTACTAAACACTGGTACCCTGCTCTCATTTTCCAGACACTGTATCAACAATACGGCCCAGAATCCACAAAAAACCAGATTTCCCCAAGAATCTTCAAACTATAAGGATCAATTCTGTGCCAAATTTTTGATGTTTGATTTCAATTGGCTCATCTGTAGCCTCCCAGTGTTTTCATTTTTCTGTATCCATACTTGAAGCAAGCACAATAACCAGTAATTACATTGATTTTAGACTATATCACATATTTCTTATTTGTTGTTATTGCCTTCTACTCTTAATATTAGTTACAAATTACCATTGCTATATTTGTTCCAAACGTGTTTTATACTTCTTACAGACACTTAGTTTTTTGCAGTCTTGTTTGCAATACCATATTATGGTTTTGTAAAATTTAAAAAAATTTTTGGTAATCTTTTTATCCTAATCAACTAGTCAGACATTTGTGTGCTATGGAATTATAAAATTTAGGCCACTTTGGAGTGGTGATTTCAGATGGAGATTTGTGAACAGCATAATTGCAATGCATTCATGAGCTCAAATTCACGAGTATGGTGGGAGTTCTCTGTAAGTTCTCATTCTGTCTACGCAAAACTGAAGAACAGTGCTTTAAACGTACCCTGGAGAGTTTTTCTTAGCAACTGATAAAAAAGAAGAAAGAAAGAAGATGAGAAAAACCCACATGTTTACACAGCAGTTGTCACCCACAGGATTCTAGTGCACTTCACTGAGTCCTTTCTAGCTCACAGAGAGCCATTCTATGCAGAGCTGGGGCAATAAAGCCACCAAAGAAAAATGTTAATTGTTTGGCTGTGATGTAATTTCATATCTTGAAGATGAGGCTAACCTGAATTTATGTTAAACATAACATGTCCTTATTCTGACAGTCCTCTTTTGACGCATAATAGCCTGGCGTGCACATTTCATTTTCACCAAAAACACCAAAAAGAAGTGGGCTGGTTTCCTTCCAGCTCTCCTGCCACTGGAAGCACACCATGTTCCTATAGAGCTTCCTGCCCAGGAAACTCTCGTTGCTTTGCAACAACCTTTTCTGCAAACTCCTGAGAAGGAAACCTGGATTGTATCTTTAGTTCAGGATAGGAGGACAAGCCACTGAACAGCTGCTGATTCATTGCAGGATACACGATGTCAGTAGGGGCCCAAACTGATTATTCTCCAAATGATATTTAGTAAGGCAAGGACTTATCAATTCTTTACAAGCCAAGAAACACTAAGATGGGAAACTGGCCTTTGAATGCTATTCTGATAATATTTATGGAGTATTATTGCAGACACATGTGATAGCCACGTCAGCACAAGTGTTATCAATAACGGCTGAAGAGAAAATAAGAAGCTGTGACATTGTCAACACTGCAATCAGCCCTTCAGAGGAGTTATTTTCTGTGCCTTTTTAAGTGAAATGTTTTCTCCACAGCATTGTTTTACTTATTTGTTCTGCAGCTGACACAAAGGCAATACAAAATACCTTACTTGTCAGGGAGGCTGAGATAAAGTGACATCAGCTGTCATAGGGACCTAAACTTGCCTCAGCCTGGCAGCTCACATGCTGTGGAATTCATGAACAGACAGTGGCCCTCAGAGAGATTATGTATAATTTGAGGTAAAAAAATCTAGATATTTTTGCAATCATAACCCTATTCTAAATTCTTTTCTGCTGGGTTTTGTGAGTTTTATATGTTCCTCAGAACTCAGGGGTTGATATCAGAAGATGCCAGGGACTGACATGGTTACAAAAGCCACAGAATATGTGAACAAATTCAATGCAAGTGAAGGTTTCTGCAGGAGCAGCACAATGGTTTTCTTACAGCAAGCAGTGAAGACTTTCCACACCCTTTAACACTTAACCAAAACATCTCTGCAGTATACCTGGCTTGATAATTTCTGTTTTCTGTGTACTCCAGCATGCAATGCCCAAGTGTGATGTTTGTTGACTGTTCTGTTCATTGCTCCCACAGCAGGGTATGGACATTTCCAGATCACACTATCACACCATAGTGACAATGCTGATCCACTGATGGTTTAAACTGCAACACAAATCAACAGCTAGTTAATATAGTTCTATAAATGACAGGAGATAGGTGATTTCTAGTGACTGGTTCTAATTCTCTATGACCTTTCTTTCCTAATCTAATGCCATCCTGATATGTGTGTTAGACTAAAGCCTATCGTCAGAGAATATTTTCTTATGGAGTACCTGTACCCTTTAGGTAAGAATTTAAAGCTTTCAGTCCTTTTAAATGAAGGATGATTTTGCTTTAGATATTGTATAGTTACAAGTTGCAACCTAAGGCCATTATACATATACACACACACACACACACACATATATATATATATATACACACACATATATATACACTATTTTCCCCATTATAATCTTTGGGGAACAATTTCAAGAAAGGGTTTTGTTCTGTGATTTGCATAAATAAGTAAGCTCCACTTGATTTCAGTGACTATTTTCCCCCTGCATTTTTCAGTACTGACCCAGAATAATTGCTGTCATCCCACAGACAGATACATTACAACAATCAATGAGAGCTTTGAGCCAAATTGTGGAAAAGTTTTATATCTTTGAAGCTCCAGTAGAAACCTTGCCCTCTGGAGAGCCAAAGGCAAGGTCATTTGGCAGGGTGCAATTCCAGCATCATGCCCACAACCTGGGAAAATGGCATCCAGAGGCAAGGCAGGACCTAGTGCTCAGGAGCCTGCTGCTCACACTGCTGAGGGGCTGCAAGTCCAGGCTGCTCACACCTTGCTTGGTGTTCTCAAAATGCATTAATGTTGCTGGGGACAAACAGAGGGTGACAGAAAGAAAGGTAACATCTTTTGATGTGTAAAGTATGAAAGAACAAAGCTTTTTGATTCAGTTCCTGCTCACTTGGCTGAACCAGAGATATTGTGAGGCTTGGAAACAGATGTACCCTTGAAAACTAATTACACTGAAGCTTAATGCTTGAAAATTTTATTTCAGGAAGGTCGTTGTGCAATTGGGAATTTGGGGCTATTTCTCTGCTTTTGTCCTGCCTCTGCAAATGGATCAGATGAATGTGTTGAGGGGAATTGATTGAGTACTGTCGGTGCTTGGAGGCTTGAACTAATAAGTGACAAACATAAACGCTGTTTCTTGTTAGAACCTGCTATGTGCAAATCCTGCCCAGCCTATGGATACAGCTAAACCCAAAGGCACTCTGCACACGTCCTGCAGCACATCAAGCATCAGCTTCCCCCACCTGGGACCTATGTGATTGCTTTAGGGGGCTTGCTGGAGTGTAACTCAGCTTGGCCCAATCATTCCAAGAGGAGAGCTCATAGCAGAGCTGGTGAAGATAAACAGGATCTTTTAAAATTGTAGAGTCTGAAAAGACGGGTGGCTTCACAACAGAAATGATCAGGAATAAATTGCATAGGAGAGAAATATGCAATAAATTGCATATTTCTAGCCAGAACCTACTTGTCCTTCTACAAAATGAGAGCAGGTGATTAATTAATTTGAAGTGAATTCTATTTTTTTCTCATTGCTCAGGCAGTAAACCAAAAGGACAAATAATTTAATTTGGCCATTGAAGCATCTTTTGATGCCAGGAAAGGGTCATACCAAACTGCTTTTTCCTGATGTTTCCAGAGTGCAGCAAGAGCTATAGTTATGCTGTGTGCAACAGGGAGCCTGGGAGGACTCCTTAGAGATGCTGGACTACTTTGTTTAGCTCTGGAGATAAACAGATGATCCTTTTTCCAGCTATGCCTGTTCCTAAAGGAAATCATCTCAATCCTAATTCAATGAAGGAGCCAAATCCAGATCATGGCATATTCAGATCACGTATTTTCTGGAATAGAATCCCAAATCAGATCAAATTAGTCCTCAGGATGTCTGGACAACCTGGAACAGAAATCTTTCACAATCCAAGATCTCCCCTGTTAATTAACCCTGCAATCCCTATGGAGTGAAGCTCCATGCAGGAATATGACTCTATGGCATAGAGTGGGTGTTGATGGGCATTTATTAAATAAGGTCCAGGCTTAAACCCCCTGTGGGGCAGAAGAGGTGAGGGCTGGAAACAAAAGTATAGCCTTTTCTCATTGGCTTCTTCACTTCCCATCTGTAGCCAGGGTTGAGCCAGTGGGTAGGTGCACACACACATAGACACACAGACACATCTGAGTTTTGGAGACTGAGGTAGTTTTTGAACTCAGACCCAGCTGTGCATTTACTTGATGGGATTGCAATAGCTGTTTGAAGATTTTTGAGAACCCATTAAGGGCTGAAGAGTACCCCAGCACTTTGGATTGCAGGCAGTCGGAGTGCTCTGAATGGATAAAAGACTAGAACTAGACATCTCTATTAAAAAAAAAGAAAAAACTCTAACCCCACAACAAAATCCAAATGTTCTCAGGATCGAACAAGCCTTTTGTGCTCTGTCCTCTCTACATGCTGCTCAGCTGTGCTTTTCTTATTTTCCTGTGGGAGGACTGTTCCCTTGGCTACCAATGCTGGCCCCTAATAGTTGGCATTTGGGCACAGGATGAAAACATTGCTCTGTTTTTCTTTCATTCCTGCAGGAGCAGTGGGAACACGACTGGACAGGTTTCTGGTAGGCAACATCTCCAGATGACACCACTGAACCAAGCTAGGTGATTGTGCTCTGCTGCACCCCTCCCTCCCAGGCACTGCTCCAGGTGATCTCTGTATTCCTGCTGGTCACTGCCTTGTCAGAGAAGTGCTAACAAGAGGTGAGGTGTGAGGCTTGTTCCTCTGCCCTCCTGCACAGCAGACAGCACAGGCCACCTGCAGCTGCTCCAGCCACAGGTATTTCCTTTCAGCCACACGCAGCAGCAGTGCCTCATGTGCACAGCCAGCCTCATGCCAACAGGAGGGCAGGTCACTGCAGACACAGCTAATGCCTGGGAGCTGTAAGCAGCATCTCTTAATCTTGCTGGCTTTCTGTATTAAGGACATTGTTGCTTCTGCATTAGAGGAATTAGAATAGTCTTGTCTCCTCTTGAGATCTCAAGGTCCTGCCTTCATTTGCTATTATGTGCTCCATGAAACTCTGTTTCATTAAAGCTTCCACACAGTGACCTTTGCACATTAACCTGCTCTCTCTAGTCCCTCAGTGGTCTGAGGCTGTTCTCATTTAAATTATGCTTCTGTAGAGGGAATCAAATACATCTTTTTTTCTACTTAAATGCCTGGAGCAAACTAATGTTCTTCTGCAGTCGTGAAATGCAACAAAGGGACTGTGATTCCAAGGGCAAGGTGAGGCTTGCAGTTTCTGCGGAAACTGGAGACCAATGTGATGAAAGGGGCAGAAGAGGGAAGCAAGAACACAGGTCCACCAGATGAACAGAAATGATTGTACCTCACATAGAAATTGAGAAAATGAGGCAATAAATGGGAGTGGATGAAGAGTTAAGAGTCTGAATAAGCAGCCTGACATGGTTTTCCAGTCCTAATCTGGTAATTGTGCCTCTGAAGGTTTCCTTGATGAGATGCAATATAGAATTTATTTACTAGGTAGCTGGGAACCTGGTAAGGACTTGAGGTGACTTATAACACAAAAGTAATAAGGACACCACTAATTTGGGATTGGAGAAAAAGAGAAGTTGCAAATACAGAAAGGCTCTACTGCTTTTATTATTTCCCCCCATGTTTTCTGTGGTGGCCATATCAGATACAGATATGACCAAAACTGAGAATTCAGGGACATGCCTGGTGCACAGGTAGATCAATCCCATCTCTGTAAGCAGGACTGCTGGCTTTGCCCACCAGAAAGGCTCAGAGGACAGAGAAGGCAACTAGTGGAGGAGGAACATGGGAAGCTTTGGTGCAGGAGCTGCACTCAGGGTTTAGCTGTTTTACAGGAATTTGCAGTGTTCCTGCCTACCTCAGGAACAGAGTGGAGGTGATTAGCAGGTTGGTTTGCTGAGCCTGTGTGACCTGAATTGAAATTGAGCTAGTTCTACAGTCTGGTTCTCTGTCTCAAGCCAGAATTGTCTGTATTTATTATACCTGAGAGCCATGTGCTTAACCTCTACCAGAGTCTTCAGTCACTGCATGCAATTTTTTCCTGTGTTTACTAAACTTTCCAGCAGAGAACTCATTATTTCCTCAACCACCACAAATACAATGTTGTAAAAGAATAATATGGAAGTAAGCAAGAACAACCCAGCAGCACAGAAGCAGGAGCCCCAGCAGTCTATGGCTTCCTTAGACCCTCAAGTACTTATTTAGTTCAAGTTGACTGCAGCAGGGTGTTGTTTACAACCAGGTGCAGAGCAAGAGCCCTTCCAGCACTCAGGGAGGTGAAGATATGATTCTTCAGCATCAGAGAAGATAACCAGCAGGGGGTCAGTGAAAAAATGCAGTTCATTGCAATGAGAGAGAGAGGCAGAGAAAACGAGAGTAGGTTCTGGTACTAGTGATAAGGATCATTTCAGATTTATCTTTCAACTGTGTCAAAGTGTAACTGCTCTTCAGGTTTTATTGTTAGTGCTGTCATTGCAATAATATGCTAGAAATGAAATGCTTTATTTACTGATAAGAGATTTACCCACCATGTGATATGCTGCTATTTTCACACCAGTACCAAGATTCTATCAGAAGTCCCAGCCAACTGAATCGTACCTGGAATTAGAGGAAGGCAAATAGTGGAAACCTGCTGCTCTCAGCTTCTGTCCTAGTAGAGTTGCTATAATGTGCACTAAATCCTGATTTTATTTAAATACTTTTACAGAAAAATGAAAGCTCTCCAATGGCTGCGGTCCAATTCCCCAGAAAAGAGGATCCAAGGCAGCCTTTCCATTGCTGGCACAGACAGCCCTGCTCTGTCACCTCCCTGAGAAGCAAAGCTAAAAACCAAACTTGTTGATCTGAATAAGCAGCCTGGCATGATTTTCCAGTCCTAATCTGGTAATTGTGCCTCTGAAGGTTTGCTTGATGAGGTGCAATATAGAAAGGTACATAGTCCTTTGCAAAGGTTGGTCCACAGGTCCTTATTTCAGCCAAAAATTTCCATTTCAAAGGAAATAAGAAGAAACCCAGTGAAGACCATGTGAAAACAGAACTCACCCACCCAGCCAGCCCAGTAAAAAGGCTCCTGGTGTGACCCAATGAGTCAGCTCATTTTCTTTCAAGCAACTCATTTTGCAGAAGGCTTCAAACCACTTTCACTGGACAATTCTCTTAGATTTCCATGGAATAAAACACCAGATCCCATTTGCACAATCTGCCATTTCCTTTTTGCATTAAAACTCTGAGCTGCCCTTATCAGTTCAGGGCTGCCTTATCACCTTCCCCAGGAAGGCTTCAGTCCTATATATAACAGAATTAATATTCACTGCATCCCTCAAGTCTTGGAGCTCACAATTTAAAATTCCAAGTGCTGGCTTGGTAGCTCCAGCAAACACTAGGAAGGATTGCTAGGATCTCTGTAGCTCCTAAACCCCTTGGCACAGGCCTCCCAAGTACAGCAGTGCTTTTAGGGAGCACCTCTGGCCATGGGCTGATCCCTGTGGGTGTAGAGACCAACAGCCCCAGTGGGAACACCAAGGGTAACAGACCACTGCTCCCATTTAGCTCAAGACCATGATTTATTGGCACCAGTTACAAACGCAGCCTAATGAAAAGCAAAGCTGCAGAAACACATTTTATCATTCACTCAAAAGAGAAATCAATATATTCATATATATTAGAGGGAGCAATCTCCATTAAAAAGCAAAGGGATGAGACAACAATGTTCCTCATACTTGCTAGGATCCCACGGTTTTTTAACATTTAAGCCTTTCTGTCAAAAACTGATGGATTCATACAAGAGATCAGCCCAATCCACCTGCTTTTACTGACTCCTGGAAACTTACAACCCCTGCTGGAAGGCACTTTTCCCAAAAGTATGTGGAAGCCTGCAAAGAAGAGAAAGGTTTCTGCCTGTGAATGGTTCAGAGTAACCAGAAGATGCAGTGGAGTTCAATTTGCCCATACTGACACAGTACACTTTGCATTTGCTCTCTTAAGAAAACAAAATTGCATTGAGGGGGTTTGTGTTTCCTTGATTGCCAGGAGATTGAATGGGGGCTGTTTGGGTCAAATGAACGATTTTAAGTGCAGCGCTTTGTGCAGGTGTCTTTGTTAAAATAAAATAATAATTAAAAAGAATCAAAAGAAACACCCTGAGTCACTAGCAGCCTGTCTGTCTTGTAATCACTTGTGGTCTAATTTACTGAAATTTATTTCTGAAATGAAAATTTATTGGGATGCCACTTAAAGTAATTTCACTGCTTTCCTTCAGAAAGCAAAAAAGTAGAAAGAATTAAGCTGGTTAGAGCAAAAATTCTGTCAAAGGAGACAGCAGACCTTGCAGGAGTCACACGCTGCCCTGGCTCTACTAGGCCAGTGAGTGCACATTTGCATATCTGCAGTCTGCCCCAAACAGCTGCTCGTCATAGAGTGGCAAAATCCTCTAAAATAAAATAACTGCAACATTTGCTGCAACAGCTACATGAGACACTGGTACATTTTGTTACTGAAAACAAGGAACTTTCCAAGTGGCTCTGGTCACAGATTGCATTATGCACGTTAAATGTCTGTGGCAGCAGGAGTACCAGACAGTAGGTGGAGTGAGGAACATGAACTGAGAAGAGGCAGCAAAATTACCTAATACAGGCAGCAAAACCACCAGCAGAGACTCACTGCCAAGGTCACAATGAGCTGGAAGCCACAACTCTACAAAGGTCTCAGCACAACCAATGCTTCTCACAATACATGGTCTATAAAGTACCTATGGCAGTCCTGAAGAGAAAAATAGAAATGTGTTAACTAAGGAACACAAGGAAGATTTGAAAGAGTCATCTCTAATTATGATGTCAAAGTACTACTTTTATATTTGCTGGTATCTCAGAGAAAACACTCTGGGGAGGAAAATCTTCTGTACTCAGGAGGTTACTGCAATGAACCTGGAGTACAAGCAAGGATTGATGTTCAAAGTAGAGGGCAGGGTCCTCAGCACCGCTTTCAGCTTTGGAAATTCTAAGTTACCTTATAGCTTGTAGTACTTTGGAAGAAAATCCTGAAAAACTTGTTAAAACCAGGCATAACTAACTAAAAAGTATGTGCTTTGTTTTCTTTAGTGTGCCTTTAGCTCTGGGTCTGATAAACCACTGAAATGTTTAAGCCTGTGCATGCCAGGCTCACCCGTACACGGGTGGCCTGACAAAGCATCTGGAGAGCTGTGAGCTGGGTGCTGTCTTGTTGTAAAAAGCCAGGACTCACCAAGTTTCTCCTGCCTCCTGTCCTGGCCATTCTGTGCTGCAGGTTTGGCCCCAAGTGCTACTTACAAGCTAAGCCACAAAATGCTGCAGCGCTGCCCTTGACACAATGAGGAGACAAACTGATGTGGGGACATTCATACCTTAACTTGCAGAGGAGTCATCCCAAAGAATATAAACACATTTTTTATTATATACTCTGTACATAAAAACATTGCATCTAATTGAACATCTTCTATCTAAAATAAATGTTTGCTCCCTTTCTGCAAATTCAATGGAAGTCAGAGTAAACCCATCTGTTTTCATCTCTGGGACTAATATTGCTTCCTCTCTTTCATTAACATGCGTTTATCCTGCTCTCCCTTGCACTGGAAATGCAGCAACCCTGAACTTTGATTGGGAGCAATCAGAAAACATCCACACCTGCATGTAGGCACTGGGAGGCTTTTCAATTGGAAATGGATTTTGAGAACATAATGTCTCTGTTTTGAAAGGGTAAATGCATCTTTCAAGGAATACAAGCAATAAAAACCATTTAAGTATTGTGTTTCTTCAAGGATAGTAATGCTATCATAGAATCAAGTGCCTTAATTGCTGAAGTGATTAATTTCTGCTCTTTGGAACTAAATATATTCGATGTTACTAAAGAAGTCCTGGAGAGTTTTTCATAAGCTGGATGATAGCACAGACAGTGCTTATCATCTGCCCAAAACAAGCTGTCCTTTCTCTTGCCCATTTTAGGTTCAAGAGACAGATGCAAGAACTGTGTTGTGGGGACCTGCAGTGACAGTAAAGCAGCCCAAACAGCACTGCAGCAGGGCAGGGCATGGAGGAGCAGAGTGATTTCTGCTGGAGAAAGCAGCCTGGCAGGGAAGCAGTACCTAACTGATAAAAGTGGGTTTTATTCATTCTGTTTCCAAGTCTCTACTACCTTTAATGCCTGTTGAAATAAAGCTTTTGGAAGCAAAGTCCTCCCTGATGGTACAACTTTCTCATCTTTTGGTTAAATTCTAAGGATGTTTCTGCTCCTCGTTTGTCAGGTTCCCAGGAAAGAGGGAGGAAGGCAAGATTTACTATTCCCATAACACCTAAATATAAACTGTAATCAGATTTATAAACAACATCTACAGACCTCTTTCATAAGCTATAAAAAGCTTTGCAAAGTACATCTGTGCACTTCTGTTTCCTTTTCATAGTCTTTCACCTTTGCTTCTATTTCCCTAAATAGAAAGATAATAGTATTAATCTATTCCTTGGGGCTTTTGTGAAGATTCACAATTAATATTTATGCAGCAAAATGGAATAAATGCTGTATAAGTGCTGAGCATCATTATTGTTCTCTTTCTCTCTTCATTAGCACATCATGTACATGCCAAGTAGAACAGATAAACACAGAAATTAGCTGCCCTCAAAGTCAGGCAAGTGAGAAAGGTAACATGACTGCTAGAGAGCCATTAATTAAAAATGTTTGCTATGGGTGACATCTGTGGCAAACAAAACAACCCTGTGAGATTTAAAGAATTAAATATGTTTCTTTACTCATTTGAGCAAGTTCTGTCTGCAGCAAAGAAGTTCAGGGAATATTTTCAAATTAAATATGCTGCACGTACTCCCACAACAGCTGCATTTTAAACGGGAATCCAACTGAAGCAGCAAGTAGGTTTTGCATCCTAAAACCTGGTGATTCTTTCCAGATGTCATTTATTTCCTTTGTTTATAACTGTATGTGTGCTTTCCAAAGCACAACTCACGTGGAACTGGCTCCACCTTTGCAACTACTATAGTAGCCAATCCACATTTCCACAGGTTTTTGATGCAGGAATTTGGGTTAAACATGATCAGAACTTCTCATTTGTCCATCTCAGGACTTCTCATGGCCATCTCAGGCCATGCTGGCCTGCAGAGCTGAGGTGGCCATCCCTTCAGAGCAGTAAGGTTTTGCAGAGTTAACCTCAAAGGTTTTATCTCTAGGAATATCTGGCTATCTGATGGAATCTAATTAACCCTGACACCGACAGCTATTTAAAAAGTAGCGAACATTTCATGTTCTCAGCATTTGCACTTCAGGAATATCCTAAAGGAAAAGGAGCAAGGATTCATCATGAATGCTGTCCACTAATTTGCTTGATTGTTTCCTTTCAAGAGGAATAATCGCCAATGAGAAGCAGTGGAAACTGCAAATGGTGTGTAAGAACAAGTGTAATATGCAGCTATAAATTAAAATGTCCATTTGCCGTGGATAAGAGCTTGTAAAAGAAACTCAGTGGAGCAGGACATCTTTGCTCTCTTCAAAATCAGAGCAGAATCTGCCTGTCAGAAAACGAAATATTCTTTGTTCAAGCAGACCATTACACTGCTTTTTACAAACTTTGCATTTCCTAACCACTTCTTAAAGCTCTGCTCTGTGACAATCCATAGCAATCCTTAACTAGAACTGCAGACTGCAAGAGGTCCCTACCAATTAACACCATTGCTACCAAATAGCGATGAAGGAGAAAAAAACCCTTTTAAAAATGAGACTAATTGTAGCAGCAGTTGTTAACTGCAGTTGCCTTGCAGGACTCTCAGAGGAATCCAGAATGGAAAGCCTTGTGTTATAGCACCCACCTGATGCTGGGAGAGACTCTGCCTTTAACACATAGATGCTGTGTTGTACCTATTTTGCTTGTACAGCTGGGTTTGGGTTGGGAGGAATGGATTGGGTGGGGAGTTATGGCTGATGTAAACTTAAAACTAGCTTCCTTCATATTTAATTTTTTTTTTTTAAATCGTGACCATTCCACCTTATAGGAGCACAGAAGGTGAGTGGTGCCAGAAGCCCATGGGCTGTGATGAGAGGGAGGGAGAGCATGCTGCTTAAGTGCCATTGCTAGTGCAAGCCTAATGCCAAAAGAAGGTGGTAAGACAAGGGGACCTGGAAGAGACTGGGAGCAGGAATGTATAATGAAGTTACTGCATGGACAGGATGAAACAACTGAAAGTCATAAGAGTCACAGAAATCATGCTAAAGAAACTGGAATAGTGAACTTGGCTCCTAAGCTTCTTAATATGTCCTTACCTATTCCAGTATCACTGATGCTCATTTGCATAAAAGGATGCTTTATTTTATAACAGCAAATGATTTGTCAGCTGGCCTCTGCATCTGCTCCCTGGTCATTTAGATTAATGGCATTTATGGCTTTTCTTTAAAGAAATTGTTGTTGCAGCTCTCCCATGGTGCCAAAAGAAAGATGCCTATTGTTCTTCATGCTATCATTTTTAAAAGTCTAAGTTGTTTTTCGATTTGCTTAAACTGAGAATATGAGTTGCAAAAGAGAATTTAATTTGCATTGCATAAAATAAAGATGAAAGCACTTTGGTAGAGTCTTGATATACACTTAGGAAGCATTTTTAAAATACCCATATTCCCAAAATGTGCATATACACATTGAGGATCAGTTGCTTGTTCAAAGGATAATTTATTATAATTTATACTGTTTGGCTACTGAAACAATCTATTTTCTTCTTCCTGAAAGATTCTAGATTATCTGAAAGGATCAGTGTAAGATGTTTCTTCCAGTGGATGTAGTCATCCACTATCATAAACTTTCTTGTGCCTCTGGATAAGAATTTTATGCCCAACATTAAAGATGGTCCCATTTTTAGCATCACTTGCAACAGCTCTTTTTCTTTGGAGGGTGCTGGGCCAGTTCCATAGGAGGACTGCACGTGGTCTCTACATAATCTGGCAGATGCACTAACATCCTGTTAATTAGAGTTGCTTTTGTAAATTCAGGAATAAAGAAGCCTAGTCTCTGTCTCACTGAAATACCAGCTACAGTAGTTTACCCATTATTTGTGCTTCAAGTTCTTTATTTCATCCTAGTGATGAAGACTACAATGCTCATCAAAACTCCAAGCAAACATGGAGAATTTAGGTACCAAGAGCCAGTGGCCTGGTGTATTGAGGGAGGCAACAGGAGAGCAGCTGTCTATGGTGAGTGTGCCTAAGGCAGTGGCAGTGCCCAGGCTGTACACTTGGATGCCTTCCCTTGTAATCCTCTGGCACATCAGAATAGGTCTTTCAGCTTTTTAATCAGTGGTAAAACAGAGAGAGAATCCAATTTGTTAATTGCCTGGGAAGAAGAAGAAAACAACATTGCTACAATTTTGTTGAACAATTTTGTTTTCATGATCTCCATATCTGTATCGCTGATTAATTCACATTTCCAGCTGCCCTTCACATTTGCCATGAATTTACTTCACTCTAATAATTTTGTATCCTTTAAAATTTTATTTGACTGGAGCAATTTTTTTCTCAGCTAATTCTGACTGTTTCTAATTTGGAAGGCAAAGGCAGATATGGCTTAGCATGGCATTAATATCCCTCAACACTCTTCAGTTTTCATTTGGCCACTGG
>VYZP01001812.1:344-38906 GCA_013400635.1 Hypocryptadius cinnamomeus | reverse complement strand
GGGGCGGCCCCGCCGCGCTCCCCGCGCGGCCCCGGGGACGCGCTTGGGCAGCGGGGCCACCGGGGCTCCGCCGCCGCTCGTGGGAGCGGTGAGGTGCGCCGGGCCCGCGCTGCCGCTCCCGGACGGNCACCTTTATGCTCTGTGCACACACGTACCACACCTCGTTCATGTAGCTAACACTAATAAATTAATTAACTCTTCCCGTCTGGCCCCCCCGCCCCGCACATGGCGTCTCCGCACTGGGCCGCCAGGGGGCGGCACGGCTCCATTCAGGAGCGCGCGGCCGTGGCCCCTCGCGGCCGCCGTAGGGCCCGCCCGGCNGCTCCGCCGCCGCTCGTGGGAGCGGTGAGGTGCGCCGGGCCCGCGCTGCCGCTCCCGGACGGGGGAAGTCTGGAGGAAGAATTGGTCCAGAATAAACAAATCCCTCGTGCCGCCGGGTCGTGCCGCCGTCTGAGCAGGCCGGGGCTGGCGCACGGGAGGCGATGCTGGGTTTGGGCAGCCTTTGAGGGCGAGGCGGCCTCTCCTGCAGCAGACGCTGTGCACAGCCCAGCCCGCCAGTCTGGCTGCCCTCAGGTGCTCCCGGGATAACGCGTCAGGCTTGTCCTGCTCGCTGCATCTCGGACTGGACTGGGCTGGACTGTAGCTGCTGCCACCCCGCAGTGGTTCAGGGGTGTCGGATCAGGGGGTTCGCATGACAGCACAGCTCCAGTGAAAGTACTGCTTTTCATAGGTACATTGGTTTTGTTCGCGTTGTGGCCACAAAACTTTGTGTGCAAAATACAAAATATCTTACTAGGCTGCTTTCTTGAGGTTCTGTGAACAGCCTTTTGAAAGCCCTTCCTTTTGCTTTCAGTGAGCAGAATGGCTCCCGGTGGTGCTGTGGAGTCTGGGGCTGTACTGGGGTACAGGGACTTTGCTGGAGTCGGTCCCTGCCCGCAGCACGGTGCCTTTGCCGGAGTGTGGGTGCGCTCGCTCTGGGTACCGTGCTGGGCTGGTGTGCTTGTTGGAATTGGAGCCTTTTGAGAAGCACATATTGATGTTCTGATCAAATCCAAACATTCTGTTAAAATTTAGGTATGGACTAAAGTCACAATGGGTTTTTTCCTCCATTTTAATATTAATGGTATATAAAAGTCCAACGTTACTAATTTATGTTAGTCCACTTTGTCTTCTCCTTTTCCCCCACAAAAACTTTCCTGCTGGCTGGTAAAACTGGCAGACTTCTTTTCGGTTTTTAGCATAGTACAGTGTAAATTTCATTAACTTTTTACTTTGGAGACTTGTAAAACCAGGATGTACTTTGCAGTTAGAGTATCAGTTACATCAGATTTATGAGTTCATACTGTTTGATTAAAGCATGTTAATAAATTGAGATTAGTCCCTTTTATGAAGTAGAATCTACTCATTTTTTCTTGTAATCTTGCTTGGATCTGGTGCCTTTTGTTTTCATTTAGGCACTTTTTTGTTGTAATGTTTTCGCTATGACCCAAAATTAGAGTGTTTGATTGCCAGTCTTTGTAAATGTAATTGAGAGGTGCACATTAAAGGAGCTGATTTCCAAGAAGACATCCTTATTTATATAAAATGCAGGAAAGGATCTGCCTGCTATCGTAAAAAGACTGATATCTCTATTTTTCACTGCCTTGTCTTCTTACTGATATCCTGAGATGCCACAATAATGAGTTATTACTATTTGTCTGTGGACAGGCATCTTAAACTGCATCATGATCCCAGCCTAACAGCTACAATTTGGGATGTTTTTATTGAAATGCATGCAGCATGCATTAATGTGACTGGAATTTCCCTCTGTAGTTTTTCCAAGTTTAATTTTCCAGTTGCCATTCTGTAGTAAGTTTGTTACAGACAGCGTTGGGCTCGCACTGTTAGAGGAGCTCTGCAGGTGCTCTGTCTGCATGAATTGACCTTCAGTAGAACTTGGGGTCAAGCAAAACTGCTGTTTTGTTCTAATTTACTCTCAAGTGTGTTTTCCTTCTGAGCTCAGTACTTTAATGAAGTAAATGAGAATGGTAGAAGGAAAACAGCAGTAGTCTTCCAGTGTTACAGATCTAATTTGAGTAAGATCAGATTTCTTTGATAACACCAAACTTCTGTAAATAATGTAAAGTGATTGTTTAAAAGATTCCATTACCTGTGGGAAAATTAGAGATATGTCAGAAAAATGTTTCAATTACTGGAAGAATTTGTTTGGGTAAGGCAGATAAATGAAAATGTGTGTTAAATGGCTGTGAAACAAAGAGATTACATTGTTCAGTGTGACTGTAGGAGCCAAGGACAAGTTGCTGGAGGGATGAGCAGACTGAGACTGTTGCAAGTTACAGGTTTTTTACAGTGAGACTTTTGGACTGTACATGCTGTCTCCACACAAAACTAGTAAAAAGTCTCTCTCTGCTCACTTCAAACAGGAACAAATACATGCAACAAGTGAACACTACTATCATTATTTTTCAATGTAAGATTTGCAGATTACTTAATTCTTTTGGCTACTTCTGCTGATATTCAGTGCAATATTGCTTTCACTGTGAGCTTTATCAGCAGTGCAGTTGGAACAGGAATGAGGAACCCTCCAGGGCTGAGGTGCTGTCAAAGGAAAAGAATTTCATCATATGCATACTTGACAGCAGAAGTTGCTCTGGGTTGCATTGTTGGTGTTCTAGACATTAAAATGTAGGTGGTTATTGTGGTTTTTTTGGTTTTTTTTTTTTTGTAAGAGGGAGAAAAAGTTGTCAAGTGTTCTGTGGCCCAAGTCTCTTCATAAGTAGACCTAGTAATGAGTCATTTGTTTGAAGCAGTTCTCCTCAAGTTTCCTTTAACATAAGGTGTGTGGCTGATTAGACCAACTGGCTGACTCTGTGTATTGTTCAGGATGTGTTTGTTTCTGCTCTTCAAAGCAGAATGAAGGAAAATTTTGAGTCATTTTCTTGCTCAGCAGTGTGAAACTGCTGTAGTTTGCCCAGGCTGATGTAATGACCTGACAGTTTCTTCAGCTAGTAGATGATGTCACAACATCCCAGTGGCTGGGGGCAGAGTGGCTGGAAAGTGGCCCAGTGGAAAAGGTCCAGGGGTGCTGGTTGACAGCAGCTGAACATGAGCCGGGGTGTGCCCAGGTGGCCAAGGCCAGTGGCATCCTGGCCTGTATCAGGAATAATGTGGCCATCAGGGACAGGACAGTGATTGTCCTCCTGTACTGGGCACTGGTGAGGTCACACCTCGAGTGCTGTGTCCAGTTCTGGGCTCCTCAGTACAAGACAGGCATTGAAGACTCTGGAACAGCTCCAGAGAAGCTCTGGAGCACAACTCCAGAGCTGTGAGGAGCAGCTGAGGGAACTGGGGGTGTTAAGCCTGGAGAAGAGGAGCTCTGGGAAGACCTCCAGGCTCTCCACAGCTGCCTGAGAGGAGGGTGCAGCAAAGTGGGGGCCAGCCTCTTCTCTTAGGTAACAAGTGATGAAACAAGAGGGAAGAGCCTCAGGTTACACCAGGAGAGATTCAGAGACTGGATTTTAGGAAAAGATGGCCAGGTAGTGGAATAGGCTGCCCAGGGAAGTGGTTTAATCACCATCTCTGAAAGCATTCAGAACATGTGTGGATGTGGCCTTTGGGTTAGATCTAATGGTGAACTTGACAATGCTGGGTTAGTGGCTGGACTCGATGGTCATACAGGTCTTTTCCAAAGGAAATTGTTGTAAGATTCTATGTAAGAATTCTTATGTGTGAGAAATTTGTATGCTGCCATGTCACATGGTGTTCTCCCTAAAAGATACTGAGCAGCAGTGCCCAAAGTTTAGATTTCCCACTCTTGTTTGTGTGCTTTGGTTTGCTGTAATAGTGATACAAACATGTTGCATGAAGTGATCTTTTAAGGGAGGTTCACATTTTAAAAGCTTGAGTTAAATTCTCTGTGCTAAAATAAAAGGTTATCTACATAGATAGAATCTATTTTCTTACTTAAAACTTACAAAGCTTTTTCTTTTGGAAACTATGTTTCATCGAGTAATTAAATTCAGTTATACAATGTAATGTATTAAAATAACTGGCAGAAATCGAAGAGATTCTAGAGATATATGATACGTAATGAAATTTTACTGCCAGTTATGGAGTGGGTGGAAGAACTACAAAAAAAACCTTTCAGTATTTCGTTGCTAATAAAGTAGAATACTGGGAAGAGTTTCTTATGTGGGGAAAAAAGAAAGCCTTGGAAGTTGTGTATTTAATGCTTGAAGCTAAGCTTCTGAAAGTTTACAAACTAATATAAGGTAGCTGACTTTTAGAAGTGGTCAGAGCCTTCATCTGCCTCTGAAAAATGCACATTTCAATGCCTAATTTCATTTGCAGTTGCACTGCTCTCTTGGGGCTTCAAATTGTGACCACTGTGCTGCTGAGCAGACTTCTTAAAATATGTAATGTGCAATGTATACTGTATAGGCATAGAATGATAGTGTTGGGAACAGCGTTCAGCAAAGAAAAACTTCATGTATTTACCAGAAAAGTCTTTTCAGTACTGCAAATTAAAATTGGTGTATTGACCTTGAAACCTTTTTCCTGTTTAATTCTTGACAGTGAATTAAAAGTGAAATCAGTGTGTGATCTATGTACTCAGCAGCCCTGCTGTCATCTTGGTGAGAAACTGAAACCCTGCAGCACTGTGTGAGGCCCTTTTCTGCCCTCTGATATTCAGCACTTGATAGAGGTTTTCTTAATTTGCTCTTAAAACGCTCTGGCGTTGCATTGCCACAGGTTCTTTGTATTTCCTGTGCCACTGTTTGTCTCTATTGTTAGAAAATCATGGCATTTACCCGTACAGGTCTGTGACTTGTATTTCTGACATAGCAGCTGCCTTTGAGAGAATCAGGCTTCCCAAGCTGCTGGGGATGGTACCTTGCCTGCAGTAGCATTGGTTGTAACTGGTATTACTTGGTTATTTCTCAGCAATTATTCAATTACAAAGGCAAGTTACTAAATGCTTACTTGGGGCACTCAGCAAAGCTGCATAAAGCCAAATTGCTCAGGAGGCACAGAGTTTATGTACATGTCCATGGAATCTTTATTATCTCCGTCCTTAGTAGAGGTGGAATAATTTGTGTCCTTGAATTTTCTAAGGTCCCTGGTTATCCTTTGTTACTGTAGCTCCTGGAAGAGAATCCTGGCCACAGAGCTTGGAGCAGAGCTGTATTGTGCATGTGGCACTGTGTGGGGGTGATGAATTGGGCAGAGAGTGGCTGAAAGTAAAATGGTGTGACAAAACCAGCGTGGGGTCAGTGCGGTTGTTGGGCAGGGCTGAGCGTATCGCTTCTTTAAGGAGGAGACTTTTCATGTGGAACGAACTCAGAATTTTTGGGTGGCATTTCTGGGACTGCCAGGTGTAAACATGCTTTTCCATCAGTGAAGGTAGGCCAAGGAAATAGGAACCTTTGTGACAACCTGTGCACGGCAGGATGACAGAAGGGATGCGCATACCTGCTTCTGGGGCGTGATTGACACAACTGTAAGGGTTTGATTTCTTTCAGCTACAGCTTCCTGGTAGCTTTTACATGCCCACTTAGAAACAAACCATGCAGAGGTGTTCAGGATTGTGATGGGTTTGGGGCAAGGAGTTCTTGGAAACTCTCAGTCCCTTCATCAGTGTGGGGCAGAACATAAATTCTGAGTAAATTATTTATCCATCACAGGTGTGAGTGAGCTTGACATTGATGGATGCTGAACATATGTAGTTCTCATTTATTGTATGTACTCCATCTTACTTCAAAAAGTTGCTCTATTGAATACTGGCCACTCTTGGCTCACAGTGTTCAGGATATAATCTCTTGGACGTCTTTAGGGAGGGATATTGACAGGATGCAGGAGGTTTGTTGTGATCTTGGTATGGTTTGGTTTTTTATTTCAGAGAAGTTCATTTAGAAATGGAGGAAAATCTCTGAATGAGATGAAGTCTGGCCTTTCATAATTTCAAGGCCATGACACATATCCAATCCCAAAAATCCGATGTGTTATGCTGGATGTACTGATTTTTAATGCTGGGGTTTAACTAACACATGTTATGTCTTTAAAACTGTTTCCCCAGAAAGTTCTGAAACCATATGCTGATTTAATTTTGGTATAATGCCTGCGTGTCAGGTTCATTAAAAACACAAACTGTAAGTTCCTGTATGACCTATGCAATAGATGGTGGAATAAGAGAGAGAGAGAGGTTATTAGAGTATTTTCATGTCACTTCTCTAAACTGAGGGAAGAACAACAGTGTAAACTCATCCTACAATCACTACTCAAACCCAGGAAAGGAGAGGATGTTTTGAATGACTTGATTACAAGAGAAACTGCAAGTCTGAGAATACCATTATGGATCACGTCCATAGGAAAGCAGTCTTTTGATTCTCCTTTCACAAAACTGTTTAACCTCTCTTTGACGGGGAGGTCTCAAGTATTCCGTGTAGTAAGTAAATGCTTCTGCATTTGGGAAGAATAATTCATACAGTGAATTTTAGCCTCTCTGTGGCTTTTGTCCTAAGCTAAAATTTCTGTTTGTGGAGGCTGTCCTCAGGTAACCACACATTATTGCAAGTTTGACTATCTACAGTTAAATGAGCTCTAGAAGCAGTCCACAAATGCCAAAGCCACATCCACAATGTGCTGGGAGTTTCTGTGCAGCTGGAACCCAGGTGTCTGCCCCATGCAGCTTAGCTTATACTTTACCTTATTACCTGGTGCACAGTTTGGTGTCTGATCTCTGGCTGTTCTTGGTGAGAGGCATCTGGAACAGGCTGAGTAAGTCACATGGAGGCAGTAGTTTGGATCTCGTTAGAGGGACTGCAGGATATTTGGTGACTGGGAGATGTGGTTGCACATACTTAATACCTGGAGAGGGGGAATACCTGTACCCCAGCTGTGGGAAATTATTTCCAAGGAGCATACAGACATCTCCAAGAGACACTTTTACAGACACACTTCAAGTCCTAGTTAGAAATAATCAGTGTGGACTTCGGGGATGTTATTGTTGCCTCAGTGATTCTTACTACTTTGGGATGTTGTTGATTTCATTTTTTTTGCTGCTTTACAAATCTTGGACAGCAATCAGTGTGTGTGATGTGACTCTGGAATTACTAATTCCAGATTTAGGTTATGTGACTAATGTTCTAAGCTTTGGGCATCTGTTACCCACAAGTAATCTGAGTTTTTTCCAAGCTCTGATTTTGTGAACGTGTTGGGCCGAGATAAATAAAATTCTAGAAGAACAGTTTTATTAGTAATCAAGCACTTTTAAAATTCCATATTAGAATATTTTGTTCTAGATAAGTCATATTAAGAAAATTCAGTTCCTGCAGAATCAGGCCAGTATTGAACAATCAAATACATTTTTACCACTTCTGTCAGGTAGAATAATATGTAATGCAAGGTAAAGGGCACTGTAAAAGGTAATGGTTTTTTAGATCTTTTTGGAAGGTGATTGTAGTACATAAAAGAAAAAACCAGTGGGTAAAATGAATCAGCTTCCACTCGTGTCCTTACCAAAAAAGCTGTAGGAAAAATCTGACAGCCATGTTAGAGTTACTTTTCGTTGTCAGCAATGCAAGCAATAGTGAAAAAATAACATTGGCAAAATGTCTCTCAGTTATTCCATTTGGAATGAAAAGCATAATTTTAGCTTCTGGGAGTAGTGTGTATCCAAAACTTAGGCCTTGTATTAATGGGCCTTGTCTTAGTTGTCTTATTTGAGCTGCCATGGCTGCAGAATTGCATGTCTCTTATCCTGCAGCTTGAAGGTGTGTTAATGAAATCACTGGTTGTACAGATGCCCTCTGTGTCTCAAGAATGTCACCAGGTGATGTTTAATCACCAGATAACAACCTGTGCTTACAGATGTGACTCTCCTATTCCTTTAGTAAGCGTAAGATAAAAAGAAGGTCTAATGTTGGTACTGCTGTGGAAAGATAGTACTTTTTAACCAGCCTTTTCAGAATTCATTAACCTTATCCTTTCACTATAATCTCCTTTCTTGAAACAAATACTTAAAACTTATCTGATGCAACTGTTAAGCACTGCTTTTCCCAGGGAGTGGCTACTGCTGTGTCATTCCTCAATTTATAAATTACTAATTCTTTTGAAATATCTGTATTTTATTTTTTTAAGGGAGGGATTTTTTGGTTCTGTAGATTATATGATTATATTTGAATATTTAAAAATTATATATACAAACATTAGTAACTTCTAGAACTACAGCTGGCAAAAGAAGAAATATAATTCTAATCTATGAATCAGCATTGGAACACTTTTACTAAATTCTTGTTTAACTTTGGTAGGTACAAGAAAACTCACCGGGGCATAGAGCTGGATTGGAGCCATTCTTTGATTTTATCGTGTCCATTAATGGTTCAAGATTGGTAAGTGTGTTACTATTTTATAACTTTTAATATAAATAATGTGTTGAGAATCTGGTATTTATAGGTAAACCAATGGATTTGTTTTATTTAAATGTATATAAAATATTTCTTCTTACTTTAAAATGAGGAAGGCAAACTGCATCAGAAATTGATTTCCTTCCCCCTGTAGGAACAGTTCTGTTGAGTTTAGCTGGAGGATAACACAGACATGCTCTCTGCAGACATCTGCACCAAGACAGAATTGCCTGCTGATCCACCGCTCATGGCCTATGCTAGTGCCCTCCTAGTTCTGGTTTTTTTCCATGAGAACTCAAACTTCACATAGACCAAGCAGGTTTAGTGAAAAGCTGCTGTCAGAGCTGTTGGCTGGGCAGGAGGCATGGGGGGAGCTTCCAAGCAGAGATATCGTCAAACAACAGACCATAATAGCAGTGGAAAAAATCAGCTGTGGGAAGCTCTGTGCCAGTATGCCTGGATTCAGAAAGCCTCTGAGCCAGTTGAAGTGTTTTCGTTTTTGGAAAGTATGACCTGTTGCTGTGAAGTCCCAGGGGTTTTCCAGAGTTGTATTGTAGAATTGTGAAGAGGCTGGAAGCTTGTTACAAAGCAGCTGTTAATACATGTTCTGGCAATGTGCAGTGTAGCACCTTTGGAATACAAGTGTTGCTGTAGAACTGAATGCTTGTTCTGTCAAACACTTACCCAAGCTCTTTTTTAAACATTTGCAGAATAAAGACAATGACACTCTCAAGGACCTGCTGAAAGCAAACGTTGAAAAACCTGTAAAAATGCTTGTGTACAGTAGCAAAACACTGGAACTGAGAGAAACATCTGTAACCCCCAGCAACATGTGGGGTGGGCAGGGCCTGCTGGGAGTGAGCATTCGCTTCTGCAGCTTTGATGGGGCTAATGAAAATGTCTGGCACGTCTTGGTACGTATGGACTTGGAAGTATTCTCATTACTGCTGTTGCTGTCTTTCTGTTGAAAAGTAACTTGCACGGGATGTGCAAGTTAACAAGTCATGAGATCAAACTGGTCTCATTGATCAAACTGGCTTTGATTGATTTTGGGTTTGGGAAGACTTTTGAACCTTCTTTGAACCTTGTGTCAGGCTTTGAGAATTCTCCACAAATTCATTTCCCACACAGATGTATATTTGTGACTGTATTGTCAAGTCTTGTATTTAAATGAATGGGTTTGTACAATGCTCAGAGGTACTGTGTTTGGTACAACACCAGATCCATATGGAAAGGGACTGCCATAGAGCCACTGTTTCATTAGCTCATTACTGTGCTGAAAACTTGACCAGTTTGTCTGACACAGAGCTTGTGTGAAGTGCATATCTGTCTGTCCTGCTATACCCTGACACTCACATAGTGTTTTGTAACTTTCTATCTTAAAACTAGGAAGTGGAGCCAAATTCTCCTGCTGCATTAGCTGGACTTAGACCTCATAGTGACTATATCATTGGAGCAGATACTGTCATGAATGAGGTAAGTACAAAAAAATAAGGTCTTTATTTTTTAAAAAACTAAAAACCCAATTGTACCAGGGCAGTTTGAAACATCCCTGGCTCTGTCGCTGCTCAGTGTGAATGGAAATCAGATGCAAAGAGGAAGGAGCTCTGGCATGGTGCCTCTTCTTAAAGGCAATCCTGGAAATAAGAACTGCTCTTAAATGTCTTCATGAAGTCAGATACAAACTTCTGTACTCTAAAATTAATATTTTGAATAGCAGATTTGAAATCTGGGTTGTGCCACGTCTTCTGAGTTGTGCTCGCAAAACACATGTTAAAGCTGGCCTTTTGATAAAACAGCAGCACTGTGAAAACTGCACCGTGGCTGTTACCAGAGTCCATTACAGAAAGTCAGGATTAGGATGATTGATCTAATGCCAAATGATAAAATAAGGACAAGAAAGCCCTTACTCATTTTTATCTTTTTACAGTCTGAAGATCTCTTTTCCCTTATTGAAACACATGAAGCAAAGCCATTAAAACTTTATGTGTACAACACAGACACAGATAATTGTCGGGAAGTGGTGATTACTCCAAATTCTGCCTGGGGTGGAGAAGGCAGGTAAGGAGACAGTGTGTTACAGGGGGATGGGGCAATTTTCTTATAGCACCAGCCTGAAAACTGCTGGGTTTAACTTTTCCACAAAGATAGGGAAAGTGTTGTTATATCAAAAGTGTTTATCCTCTAATGAATTATATATTTACTTGAAATTCAGACACACTTACTAATACGAGGGGTGTAAATCAGTAAATTAGCTAGTGCAGAAGTGCATGAAGTGCAGTGGTTCTTTCTACATTAAATTCCAAATAGTCATTAGCTTGTGGTATATCCTTCAAGTATTGTGAGTAGCCAGAACACAGCACTGCAAGTAACAACTGAGAGTTGAATTCCAAGCTGTATACCTGGTATAGCTGCTTGGTTTAAATAATAATGAATTTTATTTTGTGCTGAGTATTTATTGCTAAAGCTACAGAATTTCCTTTCAATTGTTTTGTATTGATTATTTCTCCTTAGAAAGTGAGGCAGTGTGGGGGCAGGAGGGGAAGGTTGTGCAGCATTTACCTTGAAACTTGTTGGTGTCTTGAGTTGTTCATGCGTTACTTGCTATAGTCTGTAGCTGTAAAGTCACTTATCTGACTTAAAAATCTTCATATTTTAAAAGCCTAGGATGTGGCATTGGTTATGGATATTTGCATAGGATACCAACTCGCCCATTTGAAGAGGGGAAGAAAATTTCTCTCCCAGGACAGTTGCCTAGTGCATCTCTCAGTCCCCTCAAAGATGGTTTCACAGAGGTAAGTTGTGGTCCCTCTCCTTCGGCTTGGTAAAAATGGATGATGATGTTTATTGCTTTTCTGCCTCTCTTGGTTCATATAGAAACAAACTCTAATGATGCAATTTTCTTTTCTCTTTCAATAAGGTTCAGCTGTCATCAGTTAATCCCTCAACCACGCTCCCTCCTGGGTCAGCAGGCCTTGAGCAGAGTCTCTCAGGACTTTCTATTAGCTCACCTTCAACTACTGTCAGTAATGTTCTCAGCACAGGTTGGTATTGTAAGGAACTCACCTGAAGTGCATGGCTTTTCTGACTTTTTTGTTCTCACAGATGTTTCTAATTAATTGAGTAGACAGCAGAAGAGAGAATAAAACTTTCTCCTAAATTTTTCTCAACAAAAAAGGCTAATGTACTGGATTTGTGCCTTACTTGCTCACAAAATAGTTGCAAACAACTTATATTAAAAATACCATGTGTATTACTTAGAATATTATTTGGCTTATTAGCATTTTAATATAAAGGCAAATAGTAATACTCCTATAAGCAATTATTTATTTGTACTCCTTAGGGAAAGACGATGAAGTGTTGCATGCTTATAATCAATGCTGTTTCCCTGTGTACCCCACCAGGTGTTCCTACAGTTCCATTATTACCACCACAAGTCAGCCAGTCCCTTACCTCTGTGCCACCAGTTAACCCAGCAACTACATTACCAGGTGAGTAGGTAAAATTTCTTAAAACATTTCTGAAACAGAAATCTTACAGGAGCAGGGGAAGAAAGCTGCCTTTTCCACTGCTTTTTGGGGAAGATATAACTTTACACAACTTAGGTATTTCATGTAAGCTCTCTCTCTGTGCAACCTCTACAGTGTGAAGAACTGTTTTTCTTGGAGTATGTTCACAGCATGTCTGTAGCACAGAGGAGTGACCTGGCAACAAGAGTTACAAGTTTACCTTTTGGGGTTCCCTGCACACTGGATGCAGTATTCAGGATTTCTCGGGAAGGTTTTGCTTTGCTATTTGCAACATTTTAGGAAACCCATTTTTAAATACACAGCTTGATCACTATTCTAGTATAACTACAGGGCTAACAATACAGAATTTATGTTGCAGTCACTGTTTCTGAACTATATAGGAATTTAAACTGGTATAATACAAGTAAGAGTCTTTCTACAGCATGGTTGTTTCCTGATAATAATGAACATTTCAAAACACTACTATTCCAGAAGCATTCACAAGGGGTAAAATAAGGATTGTATAGGATTTTGCTGTGGCATTGGTGTGCTGGTACAGGACTCAATTGTGCCTTCCAGGACACTGAAGGAGTTCTGTTTTATGTTTTGCTTGTTATGAGACAAGTAGATAAAGATGTATCCATTACATAATGCTTGGAGGGACAGCCTCTAACACAGAAAAGATGTGCAGTAGAGCTCAGTGCACGCAAACAAGGGCAGAGAACTCTCACAGAAGCTGAACTTGTTAGTAGTTTTCTATTTTATCTAGGAAGAAAAAGATTATTGTCCTTTTCTTCCCCAGCTGCCTAATCCACCCCTTCCCTACGCTCTGCAAATACAAGGTTTCTGTTCACCTTTTTCTCTGAATAGCATCATTGCTTTCTTAAAAGCAAATTAGGATATTTCTTGCAATTTGCATGGATGTACTAGTGAAATTGTTCTTACTAAATATACTGGAGGCTTACAATTTGAGTGAATTTGTATGAAGTTCAGCTTTTTTCAGATTTACAAAAAAAAAAAAAACCCAAACAAAAATCAAAACAAATTTGCATGTAGCTGACCTGAAAGCTCTTTGAATCAGATTATGTCAGCCTTCATGGGTAGGTAAAGATGGCTGGGTTTTAATCAAAATCTCTATTCAGTGGCCTTGCTTTAAGACTTTTCTCCTCTCTCTCTTCATATTGTAGTATCAACAGTTTATTTCTGAATTACCCTTTTCTGAAATAAAAAGTACAAATAGAGCCCTTGTCCCAGAAATAAAGCTCTTCTAAAGTGGAAAATTCAGGAGCAGAAGGATGTTCATAGCAAACAACACAGTGATGGAAGGGCATGTGTTGCATTCATTGTATGTTTCTCTTCTACTTTCAGTTCTTTCTGACTTTGAAAGTTCCTTTGTCTTACCTTTTGATATACATTTTTGTGATTAACTCTAGTCATGAACTAAGTAGAAAAGACTAATAATAGAGTGATCAATATTAGGGATCAGGGAATACTGTGTATTTAATCATATTATTTTTGTTTGCCACTCAAATTGGGAATGGAGAACTTCTGGCATAGTGCTGTGGTGAAACAACCATCTTTGTTGAAAGCTCAACTTGGAATGCAAACCTTCTAATTCTGAAATAAGATTCTGCTTTCCTCAGAAAAATCTGAAAGGTTTGGGATTATGTATTTGCTAGTCCAGATTTCCTGCAGTAGGTATCTGTTCTCACTGTGCAACTTAAAAGCTGAAATGCAGGTGAATTTGCATTCTTCCATGTAAAAATTATAATCAAGATTTAAAGCACTTTTTAAATTATCAACAAGATCTAAGAAACAGTTAGAAAAAGACAATTTTAAGTTTTCAGCTGTAACTGTTCCACTCTTCTCTTAGGTCTGATGCCATTACCAGCAGGGCTTCCTAACCTGACTGATCTGTCCAAACTTAATTTACCTGCACCACAGATTGTTCCAGAAATGATACAGCCTGGTATGTGCTTCTGCAATCTGAAACTCTGTGATGAGAGTTATCCTTGACAGTCTAATTTACACCCATTTGGGGGAGTCCTGAAAAGGGGATAAATTGTTTGCCTGAGATGGGAGTGGATGTTAGTGCCCAGATCAGGTAGATGAGGAGTATGTCTTTAGATAAACTAATTCTAAACCTGTGTCTGTGTTTAGATGTTTCATTTTTTTATTACTTGATTTATATCTCAGAAGAGATTGTGCCAAAAATGAAAGTATATTATTTTTGGGTACAAGAAAATATTAAGTGTTTCCTTGTAAGATAGATGAGGGGATTGGAGCTCTCTGAACTAATGTCAGAATTATGAACCAGTATTAGATTTATAGTTTTGAATTCAGCAAAACTGCTGAAGGTACTCATGGAGCAAGCAAAAATATATTGGAAGCTTGTATAGAATATGGTTTTTGTTAACTTCTTGTTTCTGACAGTTTCGGTGAAGGCCAGAAAAACCTAGTCATCAGTGTTAATGCATTAAATACCTAGTCTTCTGGGGAGTTACAAGCAACCTTGAATTTACTCTGATTCTTCAATTCTGAAATCTGAAAAGTGTCAGGCTTGAAATGAGCCTGCTGAGTCAGTGCTGCACAAACACCATTTGAGCTGTCTGTGCTGTGCAGCAGCTCACTGCCTTTTTTTTTTTTCCCCTTTTTTCTCTTTAGGTTTGCAACCCCTTCCCCCCTTGCCGCCTCTGCATCTAATGGGAATAACGCCTCTGTCAATGCCACCCAAGTGTGTTCCTATGCTTCCTTTGGTCACAGAGGCATCTACAGTGCCTACAGATTTGCTTCCCTCTATCACTCAAGCTGGAAGCTTTTCCATCAACCCTGGCACTCCTGAAAATGTAGAGGAGACTTCTGCACTCACCTTGGATAGTGCTACCCCAACCTCCAGGGCAGCTATTGTTGACAGATCAAATGAATCCTCTGCAGCTAATGAAAAAACAACTGGAATCACAGATACACAAGCTTCTGAATCATAACTCCAGATCACTCTGTTGGATTGGCTTGGTATTTATTTAGCCATGGGATACATATTTGAAAAGCAAGCTATCATTAATTTCATACTAGTTTGTACTTAATCTTTAGAAGTCCTGTAAATAATATGGAGGTATAATAAAAATAAAAGGGGATTTATAAAGTGTGGGGGGGAGGAAGAACTTGTATGTTACCAAAAAAAAGTCAAGGTGGTAAATAGAGTTCCACTGCCAAACTCTGAGGTATATGTTTTTAATACAGGCTGACAGCCTTACCCTGCTAGGCTTGTCCTTGCTTATAATTAGCAATTTTTGCTTCTGACAGAAATGAAGCGGGTCCTGCGTGTGACATTTACGTACCATAGTTCTTGTTCTTTGCAAGTATCTTGTTTCTACAGTGGGGATGAGAATGTTTAGTCTGAGTTGTGAATTTAAACGCTGCAAAACTTCCACCTAAAGATATTTCTGTTAAAATTGCTGAGTGGCCTGTTAACTGACATGTTGTTATTCAGCTTGTACACAAATCTTTGTCTTTAAGCTCTTGAGAGATGCTCAAGCCATGTTTCGTGACCACTGCTGCGTTGTTTCATGCGCCCACTGTAAAACGGCATTTGGAAGGGAATACATGGAATGTTAAATGTAGCACACAATTTGGCACTTCATGACTACTGTAAGATGAATTAATGGATTAAGCATACATATAGCAATAAATTCCTGGAATTTTATTCTTTGTGTGACAAAATAGCTTTTTTTTTCTAAATTCTTTAAATCTCATTTAACTTCTTAGCTTAGCTCTCTCGAGCACAGATCTGTGAAAGGGCCCCCTTCCAGAGGAATGGATCCAAGAGGGAATGCCAGACATCTTAATGGCAGGCAGGATCAGCACTTGTGGTTAAATCCATTGCAGCAATGAGTCATTAAATCTGCCTGCATATGATTCATACTCGGCTTTTTAAATTCATATTTAGGACAAAAATTGCAGATGAACTGTAGACGATACACTTGTAGGAGCTGTTATGTGCACTGTACTCCAGGTGATAGCATTCACTTTTGTTATCAGGTACAGTTGATGTGGAAAACTCTTCTGTACCACTCCAGTCCTTCTGTCTTACTGGGATTTCATTTATATGTGGTTGCTACAAGCATATGCAAACTTACCCATATCATCAGCAGGCTCGAGCTGAAGTCTGTCTCAACAGCTGTGTAATTAATTTTGACAACGTAGCTTGCCTGAGCAGTGTTTGGAACAGTAGTTGCAGCTGACTTCTGATCATAATGGTAATGTCTCAAATTATTTGTTCAAGTGGAAGCTTTATCTAATACCTGTTGTCCTGTCTTATCTTTATCACCTAAGTATTTGTCTTTCCTGTGCCCCACTGCTGCGCATTTCTCATCATCTGTTATGGCAAAAGCCACGTCAAAGACAGACCCCAAATACTTTTCATACTCTAAGCAGTTTCTTTTCTCAGCTGCTTGGCGTGTGAAATCCCTCTGCCTTGCTAAGTAGGGCACCTGTTGTTTCTCAGAATGTATTTTTATTTACCTTTGTAAATCCAGTGTCTTATACCTCAGAATTAAACCTTGACATGAGAAGAAGGATGTTCCCTCTTTTCTTTCCTCTAACAGAGAAAGTATGTTGGTATCAAGCTTCATTGAGCCTCACAGGGCTAACAGCCTTTCCTGCAACTTTGTTCCAACACACTTCCAATGCAACAAGAGTAAAAATATGTTTATCACAAACCAAATTAAGAGCAGTTGCTGATTGTAATCAGATGTTTTTAACTAGAGTCCTTGGGTAGAAGTTTTTGTTCTTGCAGTATGGCACAGTGTTCTCTGGCATGATTCTATGCTTTGCAACAGCAAGCTGCAAACTTTCATAGGTCTTGTGCACTTTAGTAGCAGACAAAAGAAGACGCTTAGTCTGAAGTTTAACATTTCTGTTAGCTATTTTAAGTCCCTTGTTGCTGACTATAAATCCAGCCTTTTGACAGCTACGAGAGCAATGGAAGGCAGTGTTACCATCAGCAATTCTGCTGAAGAAAATGTGACTTCAGATTTGGAGATGATTCAGTGGTGCAGATTTAAGCTGTAATCTCTCAGCTAAAAAGTCATAAACATTGCAAAGTTGAACACTTATTACTTAAAATGAAAACACAGGCCTTGAAGTCATACTGTTGTACTCTGTCCATCTGATTCCCTCAACTCGATGTGATGAAATTGTACCTTAATCGCTTTTGGCAAGGGTCTCTTAATGACGATTTTCCCACCAAAAAGAGAGATTAAGGAGGAATAGGAACTTAAGATACACCAAAGGACTGACAGCTGATGTAACCTTATTTTCATGAGTTCATATATTCAGCTGTTAATGAACAGTTAGGAAGAGGCACATTAGCTTTATTTAAAGCACTGACACATGGAGTTCTTCAACAAGTCCTGACAGCAAATGAAAATAGATGTACCATGAACATCCCCAACCTTGCATGTAATTAAAAATTATTTACATGTGTATGACCTACTCTAAAATGAATATGGTAATTTCCTGCTCCACCAAAAGCTGGTCTGGGGGCTGTGTTCACTGGCACCCTGGCTTTGTTGTAAGGACAGGGTTGCCTCGACAGCCATGTCAGCATGTGCTGAAGTGCCTTCTGCAGTCTGATGCTCTGCGGCTGCTCCAGGAAACAGCTGCTCGGGCTGCAAGGTCAAGGCAGGAGTGTGGAAAAAGCGCTAATGGTGAACGTTTCTTAGCTGGGGGAGGGCGGGTCAGAAGGTGGGGCTGTGACTGAGCCTCTGAAAGCCATCTTTTAAATCCTGTCCACATCAAACCTTGCTACAATTGCAGCTCCCTTCGTTCCCGGGAAATAGCTGTGCAGGGCCACGAGATGGCGTGCCCTGGTTTCTTTTAGCTGAATTTACAGGAATTACTCAGCAACGAGGGTTGTTGGTTCCTGTCCCCCCAGCAGCAGCAACTGTAGTCAAATGGATGCCAGCTGGCTGCAGAATGATGGCACTTGGGAACTGTAAAACCAACTGATCTGAAGGCAGAAATGGGCTGAGCTTAAGCTATTTCTAAATTTCAGAGTTTTGGCAGTTTGCTGACTTAAGTCAAGTTAACCATGGGACTGGGTGAAAGTTTTGAAGAAAGCAAATCCTTACAGGCAGGGACTTGTTTGAGATACTGTAATGCTGAAGGAGAGGCCTGGATAATAGTTGCAACCTCTCTGTGATCTAAGTGCTGATTATGGAATTAAGCTGAAGGGGCGAGATAAGGATCAGGGACGTTTGATTGTGGCACTGTGTCTTTCCTGATTACACACAGGTTTTGTCTATACTAGTCAAACAAGTGTTCACAATCACTCTGTAGCATGGAGGCCTAGCTGGCACCAAGCTCAGATTTTTTTGGTTCTTCACTTAGACTTAAGACACCTAGAATCTGTTTCATTTTAGATTTGAATTCTGTAATGTTAGGCAAGAATTAGACTGCAGCAGCATTTCTTCATTTTTAAGTGTCTGTGGTTCATAACTATTTCTTGTAGTCCTACTCTGTACATTCTTCATGGTACTACCAAGGCTTAATATATATTTGTGTAGTCCAGCACAGTGTCTTGCACTGTGCTGCACCTCCTAGTAAAAACCTGTACAGGTCAGAAAATTAAAATCTTCAAACTGATTTCCCTGTAATATCTGTGGAGAAACTGGGTTTTTTTTAGCTGCAGTCAGAGCCAACACCTGCCACAGCACAGTTTTAAACACCTGAAGTGCAAGAACTAATCTCAAAATAAACCAAAACCAAATCCGTGGCCTCAAACAGAAAACTTCGTTTAGCTCATGTGAATCTCCAGCACTTCTGCCCTGCAGCCCTGGCAAAAAAGTTAAAGGATAGTAATCTGCCTTTTTATGGAATATCTAAGAGATTTGCAGATGGTGGCTAGAAGCTACTGAGCTGAGCCAGGAGCAAACACCTCCTTTTCCTGAAACCTCAATTCATGTTTATCCTTAGGCCAGCAAGCAGTTAGCAATTCAGAATTTTACTTGGGTAGATGACTGGTATTTCTTAGGAGCAGCCTGTGCACATGATTTCAGTTTAGTAACAAAGTTCTGGGTTTGTGCATGTGAAACTGCATCAAGACTAATGAGTTCAAAGGCTAGAATATGGCATGTGGGAACCTGCTTTGGGTGGAAGGGGTGAGAGGTGGTGTATGTGATTTTGTTACTTTACTCACAGCAGGAGAGTGCAGTCTCTGTCCACTGGCCACATGCCTCCTTCTTGGCTGCCCTTCTTGTACCTGCAAAGGAAGAATTCTGTCCTAGGAGGAGGCTGAAAACATTACTCTGCACTGACAAGATGACTGTGACCCTATCAAATAATCATATTCTCAGTCTTGGAACTTTTGTCCTACAGGATCAAAAGTTATGTTTCATCCTTAGTTGTGCAATGTAAAGCTTTTACTCTCTTTGAACTGTTTCCTTTGTTAGGTTCACAGTTAATCCATCTTAAAAGCTGCACTCCAGCATTGCTCAGCTCACCCACAAGAGAGAGTTTCAACAACCACAGAGGTCAGGCTCACCTTGGGCAACCAGGAAAGCCTATTCTGCCAACAAAACAACGTTTTAGTAACAATCCTCTTGTCTGAGAGGTGTTTGCTCTGCCAGCAAGTGGTTGCATATTCACATACTTTGTTCATGGCCCTTGCAGGTTAGGTGAGCTATGGAAACCCCAAGAGAAGCTGAAAACATAGGAAACATGAGTGAACTCAAGCTGCAAAACCCACAGTCAACATAGGCTTGCTAGTTATGTAAGAAAAGCCTGCAGTGGATGATTATAGTATTAGCAAAAGCAACACAGAGCTATGAGCTTTGTGTTTGATGAGGGGCACTGGAGGTAATGGGACTCACTGAGGGTTGACTCATCTTCTGATGTGCAGGAAGGACATTATAGCACTGCCCAGGTCCTGCTTCCTCAACACATCTTTTCCCACCCCTCAGAGTTCATCTGCAAACATCCTCTGCTGGCAGGTTTCAAGAACAAACAGTTCATTTCAGTGATCTTGCCCACTACATTCTCAGTTTCCATAATAGAAATAGCTTCCAGTTCTTGGTACTGTACACAGAGAGCAGACAGACACTTCAATAGCTAAGACTTCTCGGTGACCATTTTGCTGCCATCTCAAGCTGATTTCCCCTGAAATTCTGTTTAGTGAGTTTTCAAAATGGTCTTTAAAATCAAACTAAAGATTTTAAACCTCCCATCCAGGCATTTCAAAGTACCTACCCATTGCATGGGCTTGGAGCTCTGCACATACCATAAGCAGTGCTTACACACATGAAAGAAAGAATCAGGGAACTGAAGCTGGCTCAGAGGAATAGTGCAACTTTAAGAAATATCAGAACTTGTAAACAAAATTTGCAATTTGTGCAAACAGCAGCTCAGTATTAACTGAGTCATCAGTCAATTATTATCAACTATGACACTAAAAGCTTAAAAGGTAAGAAAATATATGAAGAGCTATTTCACAATACTGCTTATGCCCTCAGGTAAATAAATATGTGTTCACATGAAACAGGCAACAGAAAAAGTGTGGTCTCAGGCAGTGACACTGCTTTACTAAGGCTCAGAAGTCTGACAATAGCAGATGATTTTGTAAATATAAACAGTACTCGGGTAAATCCTTTAAGAGAGCAACTACAACTTCTCAAAAAAAGAAAGCAACTGGAAGTATTTGTATTGCCAAATAACATGCCATGTACTAGAAATTACTGAATTTGTGAAACCTTTGTTTCAAAGCTGCATTTTTATTTGAAACAGGTTTCTTACTATCTTACCAGTAATACCTCTTCAGAGAGAAGACAAAAAAGCCCCACAACCCAAAACCACACTTCTCTGGGCACTAACTGTTTAATAATGAAAAGGAATTTACTGTTCCTAACCCAGTTCCTGGCTGTTTTCATTCCTGACTGCTAAGAGTAACAAAAATAATGTACTTATGGATTGCATTGTGCTTCAGAATATTTTTAGCCTAAAAGTATGCATCAAAAAGGAATAGAAACACTTGGAGGAATTCAGGGTAAAATATTAAGGACTGTGGGGAACTGAACCAAACATTTTTCAAACACTCCTTGGAAGCTGGCATATGTCGCTCACATGCAAGTGTACTCATGCATCCTTACCTGCAGATATGCACTGCTGGAGTTCAGTACAGGCTGCTCCCCAGTCCCTCATCAATTTGCAGAAGGACTTGTGTCAGCCTTTACTCCTGTCTTTGCAATGCCTACTTGTCAGTCTACAAACTTCTGCCTCTGACAACTCAACAGCCTCCCTCGCTAAGTGCATTAATAGCTCCTGCTCTAAAGACTTGCTGCCTTGGTGGTTGCTGCCATAACCAGCACTACCGAGGGAATACTTCAAGAGAAGCCCTGAAGGCCTCTCAGATTCTTGTCCACTTTATCATCTTCCTCCCCTTTTTCTCTCTTCACCTTACTCTACCTGTCATTTGTAGATTGGACCTTGTAGTATGATTCAGGCGGGCTACAATGGGTTGCCAAAAACACAGGGAAATTTCTTGTGGTGTATAGGAGGAGAGATGGTAAAAGAGAGCTGTTAAAGGACAGAAGCCAGATGGCTGTCTTCTCACTAACCACTGCATTGGGCAGTCTGCTTGGCCACTCCATGGAGCAGAGGGGTCCTACTGTCACCTCTTGGGGGGATTCCTCATTTACCATCCTCGTATAAGGAGTGCCCATGCATTTTCAACCGCTTCTCCTTGGAACTCCCGAGAAAGAAGTTGCCACCCACACGCAGTGCCTGGCATGCTCTGCACACTGTGTTCACCACCCATCCAGCCCCAGCCTGTGCTCACCTCAGAGCCCTGCAGCTTCTGTGGAAGATGTGGGCTGGCCAGAGAGGATCCGGAGTCAGTCGGTGTGAGAGGCACTGCCCCACGCCGGCCACCTGACACACCACATGTCGTCACTGTGAAGGCAGCAGTTTTCCAGAGGCAGTTTTCCAGAGGCTCCGCCCACACCGTTATGCGTGCTGGAGGAGAGGCACCAGACTCCCTTCAAGGAGAACTCTTCAAAAGTATTAAATGAGAATTGTTGTTATTGGGGTTGAACTTCAGCAACCTTTGCAAATGACTGTGATGCTGAGCGAAGCTCATGAGCACAGTGCAGCTCCAAGTGCAAAGTCTTTGCTCCTAGCCCCACATGCTGTGCAAGCAGAATATTGGCTGTTTAAACACAAGATGCACTTCACTAGAGAAGGCTGCTTGATGAGTCCTGTACATATCTCCTTATAAAGACTAGAAATGTGCTTTCTGAAAGAAATACAGTATTTAAATTGATTAGGCAAATAATAAATAATGCCCCCAGCCTCCTGTCTGCAGCAGTCTGAGTGCTGGGCATATGGCACCTTTCCAGACCACATGGCGGCCAGTGAGGTAGAGCTGGTGATTATTATTTCACCCACCTTTAGCAGGAAATAAAACATCTGTTTAATCCTGACAGTGGGACTCCCCAGCAATTAAGCTAAGATGGTTCAGAAGGAATATAATTGAAAATTATGTTTAAGGCAGCAGAAAGCAGTGATAAGACCTCCATTTTTTTAAGTCTCTGACACTTTGAGAGTCATGGGATTTTTCATGGTTGTAGACAGTCAGGACCTCTGTTTCACAGTTCAGTCAGAAAGAAATCCTGCTTTTAAAAAAGGGCATCTTTTCAGCAGGAGTCAGTGGACAAGTGGCTGTGCCTCTGGACTGCTCACAAGTGGAGCAGCTGTACTTGCTGCTGCTCTCAGTTCTGGTTACCAATGGTGTTTTCTCAATGCTGTTCAACCACAAGGCAGCATTAAGAGCTTGAACACTTGGACTGTTACTGTGAAAAAGCAACAAGAGCAGACATGCCATTCTGTGAAATATATAAGCAGATGAAGGTATTTTTGGGGTGCAGAACAACTTCTAAAATCATGTGTTCCCCTGGAAAGTTAAACCCAGTATTACTGGCAATCAGAGTAGCCAGAGGGCTGGCTAAATAACGTAGCTAGGCAATGATGAACAGGAAGTACAGCTGCAAATCTCACCTTATAGAACAGCAAACAGGGCAATAAGTAGTCAAAAGAGACAGTCTCCAAAAGAGAGAGAGGTATTTAAGAGGGTGACAGAGTGGTCCAGTGAAACTGAGCAAAGGGGAAATTGAGACCAAATGTTCGTAACAATTCCTATGTTTCAGATTAATCTGCATAGCAGTCTTAGCAGGGTAGTGTTCAAATCCCCTTCCAGAGAAGGACAAAGCAAAGTCTTGAGTTCAGCAACCCAAAGCATAAGTCTGTGCTGAATTACTGGACTATGATGAAAAACATTTGTTGTTTTTGTGGGATTCATCTCACTCTATCCTCTTCCTATCCAGCAGAGCTTACTCACAGACACTGTAGTGCTCCTCTTTGAACTCATTTGGCTCAGTGGGTGGACAGGCATTTGGTTAGTGGTGGTCACTTTGGAGGGAGGAGAGTTTGAAGAATCTTTACAGGCAGTCACTGAGAACAGATTCCAGCTGGCTGCAAGTACTCCCACTAGGATGGGATGCACAGCAAAGTCTCATGCTCCTGAGCACCCATCAGCCGATAAGCACAAGCACCCTGGCATGCATGACAGCACTGAAATGTACAGGCATAGTCATTGTTGTGCTACCCCTCAGGAAACAGATGATTTTGCTGCAGTTTGAAACAACAGATGTGGCTTAAACCCTCAAAAAAAAATAGTATCCATATGAGGCATAATTAAAAGGAGCCTGAATCTAACCAAAGACAAAACTGAAAAGCAAAAATGGAACTTTGGTAACTTGACTTTGCCTATTGCACCCACTTCTTTACTGGCTTTGACAGCTAAAAAAAAAAAGCTGAGCCCCTGCAGCTGCAGGTAGCTGTTGTCCTTTGCTCAGAGATATAATCAGCTACTGGCACAGAGCTGCTGAAACAGAGGCTGCTGTTCTGGTTATGGGCTCAGAGCTACTTAAGTTGGGCAAGACCATTACCATCTTCCACTCAGACCTGCTGCAGTGTGCCTACCACAAAATGTCACCAAAAGTTCCTATGCAGGCTTCACATTCCTGGATGAGTTGGAGCATATTGTTGAGAAGGAATTCAAAGTTCAGTTAATAGTGGTGGATTATATACCTACAACTATTAAAACTCTTACTGTATTTTGTTTCCCTCACTGCAAAGGGTGAACTTTTCTTCCCCATTATGGTCTTTGTAAAATTGTGTGCATTTTTTTCAGGGTACACTGCACAAAGATTGCCTTGCTTGACTGTTGGCTACATGTTCACAGGTGTCTTTGCTGTCAGTTGTCGATGTTATCAAGAAAGCAGCATCTTTTAAAAGGCTTCCAACTGAATTTTAGCTCCAGGCCACATACTTTCTCTCTGCAGGGTAGCTTTTACCATCTAATCTCACTGGAACAAGAAGGCTTTAAAACTAGGAAAAAATGAATGAGGAAATCAGTGATACCAATTATATACCAAATGAAGATAAGTCCCTCTGTCTCATTAGCACTGTTTAATTATGCTTGGATTTAAATTCTAAATATAGTTCATACAAATTCACAAGGGCAAGTGTTTGCTTCCCCTGTTGTAATCCTCTTCACATCTAATACTCCTCTCTCCTATGAGATCAACAGTTTTAAGGACCTGTCCGCTTGAGTCATAAATAGAAAAGATGCTGACACGTCATCCCTTACAAGTGAAAAATGTTGGTTAAGCAATGGCTTATGTTTTATATTTGCACTGCTGTGAGAGCCCAGAGGTCTCAAGTGACTTCTCAGCTTCCTGTGCTGGGTCTGTGTGTACATGTGGAGAGAGTGCCTGCCACAGGTTTCTACATTCTTAATAAAGCAGAGGTAGTATATTTTCCATATGCTTCTTGTTGTGACCTGTGATGATGTTCATTATAAACTCTCATCACGCTGAACAAAGGCACCAGAGCAGGTGTCAGGAGCATTTATGCTTTTATTGTACAGTTGCCATAACTGTAGCAACCAGACCACTGTTCAGACTAAAAAGGTATTGGCTAACAAACCCTTAAATTCTTGCAATACGCTTCCACAAAGGTGTTGGCTACACAAGCCCTTCATTTTGTACACTTCAGTAAGTTCTCAACTCCCACAGCAAACTCATCAAAGGTGCTGTCACACCGGCCACAACACAGCTCCAGAAGCTTCCCACTTCCACAATAAGCTACAGTTACCTGTGAATTCTACCCAGGGGTTCAGCTGAGAAAGAGAGGAGACCCACTTCTCTACTCCCTGAAGAAAATGCCCCCAGAGACAGATCTCTGCTCACTGAGAAGGAGCCTGTTCTTAGTCCACATGCAGAGTAACTGTCCAAAATGTCAATGAGGATGTCTTCCATTTGAGAAAGGTGGGGTTTAAACAAGCACTTCTGCACCAGCTATTCTAAAAGGAAGGAATGGGGCAGGGAGGAAAGATGCAAACACTTGTTTTCTTCTAGGTCTACTTAAAAATTCAGTTAAGAAGCTGCATCTAAAAAGACAAAGATTTGAAAACATCATCAGCATTTCTAAAAGCACAGAATGCATACATTCTCTCTTACCATGGCCTCAGTATTTGCTAATCCTTTATCAGTGGTTTTGTTTGACTCAGAAATACTATTAATTAATCAAACCACATATAAAAACTATTGAGTGAGAATTTTACTGCCCTCAAAACTAAAGTGCACTTATGAAAGCATTTTACACTTGCATCCTCGATTGGTATGTATCTGCCAAGAACAGATGTCATTGCTTAGTCACAGAGTGAAAGGCATTTGATGCTCAGTGTCACCTCAGATTTGTGTGTCCAAAGGATAATGAACATAGATGCAGTATTAGATTTGAGCTTCAGATGCTTGAATTCATGCAGCGTGTAGAGGAACTACACTTTAACAGTAACCCTGGGATATGGAATAATTAGAACACCAGGTTCTTCCTGCATTAGTTTAGTCAAGGAATGCTTAAAAATGATGGTGGGTTTTCATAACTCCTACTCCCTGGAGACAATCAGGCAGAAATGGCACTGAGGGCTTATATGCTGGTAAGCACCTAAATCTCTGTGGTGGCTGCTGTGACTGTTGTTGTTTCTTGGAAATTTTGGTTGGACTCTCATGCCTGGAGAAGGAAATCATCTGTGCATCTCTGGCAAGATGTCCACACACTGGAAATTTGAGAATACTGTTAGGATAGCCAGCCAAGCATCCCCATTAGGAGAGGTGTTCCTCATGAGTGAGAGGCAGCGAGCCAGAGCCCAGCTGTGGGGGTAGGCCTGCCTCTGGGGACGGCCTTCCTCCTCCAGGGCCTCCAGGGGAGCAGAGCCTGATGTGAAAGGGAAGACCTGTCCTGCACTAAGCTAAGATGCTGTCATTTCCAGAATGTTCCAGAACATTTCCAGAACATCCCCCTCCTGCTCCCCATGGCCCCAGCACTCACTCCCACTTCCCGGTGCCTGCATCAGACATAGAGTCAGCAGCCCAGGAAAGGAGGCACCAGGCTTCCCAGTGCCCACTGGCAAAGCAAGGTGCTCTATTCAGCCTGCTGAACATCTGCTTTACTTGTCTGCACCCCACACTGGCATGACACAGAGCATGGGCATGGCAATATGAGAGCAGCAGATGCCGGTGACTGAACAGGGTTTGCTTTCTGTATATCTAAATATGAAGAACAACATAAAACTTTGCCACTAGCCATTATAGCAAGTCACCTTCTATCCCCCCAGTGCATAGTGTCTGAGTCTGAAAGTGTTCTGGACACACATCTAGTTATCTATACGAGTACAGCTGAAGTGTTATTTCAGTCACATCATCCATGGGGAGCCCTGCCCAGCCAACTCCTGGTTGCTTTTCCCTGATTTCAAATAGGAATGGCTTATACTGGCTTTTCCCCATGATCTCTGTGCTCGTCTGTGTTGCTCCTTAGCACAAAACTACCAAAATTCTTTGCAACCTAAGTAAACTTTTGCAAAACCTTAAAGGAGGGGAAAAAATAAAAAAGGAAAAAAGGAAAAGAGGCCTTCACATTGCTGCCTCATGTTAACAGAGTGCATCAAAGCATTCCTCCACATAGAAAGAGCTATTGCAACATAATTCAGCTGAACTCCTCTCAGCAGCCTCTGAGATAAGGAGAAAAAACACCAATCTTTACAGTTTTCACCATTAGGACCATGTCTTGCTGAATGTACTCCCTACATATTAAGATTTTAATTTTAGCAATATATGAAAGTATTAATTTAAGTGGAAAAGGATGAGGGTCATTAAAAGCACAGGAATCCTGACAGATGATAAAGGATGACAAAGGAGTAATTCTTCTATTTTACGTGTAAAGGTTTTGTCAATTGGGTGATAGGACAATAACCTTTAGGATATGGTAATTTGTTAGATTGGAAAGCATTTGGGCTCAATAATAAAACTAACCTGACAGCTCTAAGAAGACAATTTATGAGATCAGCTCAACACCTGATACATTCTTATGTAACCCTACAAGCAGCATGAGGATTTTGTGGTATCACATAAATGTATATGAATTGACATTTAACCAATGGAACAGATGCTCCAAATCCACTATGGGCAAGTGCAGTTTGCCAGCTAATGGGTTACTTACTTGTCTTTGCAATAGAAGGGCATGCAGGGAAGGTACTGCAGTGCTCAAATCAGTGAGGAGAGCTCAGCCAGCAGCCAATGAGCCACAGCTGCAAGCCTGAAACAAACAATTTGTGTGGCAGTTAGGGTGATTACGTCTGCCATGAAGGAAATTGTACATTATGCAAATATACAAAGCTGTGCAACAGCTCTTCATGTGGCTTTTTATAGGGACAAATCTAGGGGAATGAAAGAAGCTGCAGCATCTCGCTGGGTCAGCCCCCTGTATGCGACTGTTTGGCAAGTCCTGTTCCTCTGCCATGCTCAGCCCAAGGGCAGAGGAGGTAGATGGCAGAATTCTGGGAGCATGGGGCATGTTCTGCTTCTCTGAGTCCTTTAAATCTTTGCTAGTTCTATCAGTTCTAGTGGAAACTGCTGTTCTACCAGTGAAGGCAAGCAAAGATCTACTGCATCTGCTTGCAAATGCACAGAGGAAAGCAGTTCTTGGTGCTCTTTCCCTGAAAGCTTTTGACAATGCTAACAGACAATCAGCTCCCTTTTCCAGCTTTCATTCCAGGCCTGCTAAACCCATGAGTGTCCCAACAAGTTTAGACACAAAACACAAGTAACCATCTCTCCTGTCTTTGTTTTGCATTTTGACAACTCTTTTCTGAAAGCATTAGTGGGATATGAATTGGAAAGAACTCATGCTGTAAAATACATTCCTGTGTATTAAAATAGTGTTCCTGAAGGCCCTGCACACATCACCTCACTATTTCACTGATTCTTACAGGAATCTTTGCCATCTATCCAATTGTTAACCACTGCAGATTTCAGGAGAAATTTTCATTTCAGTCCCCACATCATGTACCATGGCTGCATGGCTCCATAGTGGAGCACTGCTGGACACAGCACCAGCTGCTCTAGGAGCTGCAAGGCCAGTGTCTGAGGGCTGGAAGATATATATTAAAGGACCTCTTAGAAAGACATACATACAGGACCTATCTATATAAAGATATAAATACAGGACCTCTTTCTCTACAAGCCCCAGTTCCAACTATTCCATTGCAGTGAAAGGTGTGCAGACCATATAGAAATTGAAGTTAAAATTAATTTGAGCAATAGGAGACACATATTGCCAGATCCTACCTAAGAGTACTACAAAGTGAAATACAATATTTGCATATATTATATAAAAGCAATTAACTTATAGATGTGTGTGGCATTTTTATCCCTTCAACAATAACCATAAAAAAATATAACCCCATGCTTGTACATACAGCCAATGTATTTGACATAACACACTGCCTTTGACAAAGCCATATACCACTGATATTTTAAACTATCATAGTTCTCTGTTAGTGAACAACATTTAGAAGAAGCTGGTTTGAACTTGTCTTCTGTCCTGAATCATAAATATTTCAGTATTCCAACATCAAAAATATTCTATTGATTCAGTAAGGTACTGCCAGGCCCTTCTAGGCACTGAAATGCTGGACAGTGCTTATGCCTCTTTGAGCTATGGCTGCTCCCAGACCTTACTGATGACAATAACTCTGCTAAGGACTGTCCTTCCAGTTTTGGAGAAGAGTGTAATTGCACAACCCCCCTGGACATCAATACTGCAAATAACAGGAAGCCACAACCCCAGGCCACCTGGAAAATGATTCAAACTTTGCATATGGATAAACAGGTTTCCCAAGAGTAACAGCAGACACGAGGGTGATGTCCAGAGACTGCTTGGTTTTTACTCTAAGTACAACTGCAAAACCACAGAAACAGGAATGGGCCAGGGGCCTGGGGCTGAGGCCATGCCACTCTCTTCCCAGGAAACTCTTGTTCCACTGGTCTGCAGAGCTGTGCTCTGCTGAATACCATGGCATAGCTTTCATACAAGGGCAAGAAAATGTTTCACTTTCCTGGCTGACCTGCAGGTCTGCACGTTTTCTGAGGACACAGCCAATGTGTCTTTGATCTCCTCCAGTGTTTTGAGAGGAAGCCCCTGGATGTGTTTGAATGGTGCCTTGTATGAGAAAAAGATACCCATAGATTTGTACAAGGGGATCCTGAAATTTAAACATCCTGTAATTTCTTAATGATACCCAATTAGCTCTCGAGACACTAGATACAAAATAAGATTTCTAGGGTATAAAAAGATTGGAAAGTGACTTGATTTCTTCCAGCAAAAAAGAAAAATCAAATTTCTCCAACAGCTAGTTTCTCAAATATTCTGTTAGGAGTTGAATATCTGAAATTATTCTGCAAGAACCTCACTTATGCAGAGGATAATAATCTTAATTTCAAAAGATACACATGAAGTTCAAAATTAATTACATGGTGACTGTATAGAAAGCAAAGTTCATGTACTATACACGGTAGGAAACCGGTTTTTGTGCCACAGTGCCCATGACTGGAAATACTAGGCTTAAAGAGCAGTAGGAAAGAGAGGATGCTAGGAAAAACTAGAATAGATCACTTAGATAAGTAATGCAGCCGCCACTGAGAGGCATCTTTAAGAATAAGATGGACAAATTTGTCAGGATAGAAGTAAACTTGAGCCAAACTTAGGTATTGGAAGAGGTTAGAGAGTTTGTCAGGGATCCTTGCCTAGGAAGCTTTAAGGACTGAGTAAAGCCTGCTTTGTTTGTAGAAAGGGTGCTTAGAAACACACTGGCCTCAGGCGGCAGGCACGTAATGCCATACAGACCCCCAGGATGGTGACTTGGGGAGCTCCATGTATCTCACTGGACTCCTTTCACCAATCTGTGATCACGAAGACATGAGATTTCTGGATCATTCATTATTTCTCTGAAAATTGTGCAGCCTTACCTTTCCTACAAAGGCGACACAGTCCTCAACTCTACAGTCCATGGCTGCCTGGAGGTAAGGTCCAGGCCTCAGGAAGGGTATTTACACCCTGAGGCCCACGCAGGCTCGTGCTGGTCCCGGTGATGTGTGGGGACATGGGACACGCTGGGCTGGCTGGCTCCCCGAGTGTGGGGCTGTGCAGGGGAAACGCCGCCAGGCCCTGCGGCCTGGCACCCCTCAGCTACGACACCAGAGTCCTCACTCTGGCTGTAGCTGATACAGAGAAAAAATAGTTTTTAAAAAATGCAATAGCAATTGTGAGACTCAAGTATTTTAGACATTGATATAAGGACACTCTCCAACCATACTGGCTCCAAATTTTGAGGTTCCTCTGTCCTGGTACACTTCCCAGGTCTGTACCCCGCCAGACCAGGCTCTCCAGTCTCCCTTCCCAACGCAATATCCCACTTCTGGAGAAGAGCACCAAGTCCCGAGTGCTCTTTGAAGAATAATACAAGACCAAAAGACACTTCTCACCTTGCTGGCAACTCCCCTCCCTCGCCGAACCGCTCCTCCACACAACACGGCCGGGGGGCGGTGCTGCACCCGCCCAGGAGGCCCCGCGGGCCGCAGCTCCTCTGCCCACAGCCGCAGCCGGGCCGGAGCTCAGGGCACGGCTGAAGCAGCAACGCCCTGGGGACCGGCATCCCCTCCCCAGGCTGGATGTGCCGCGTCCTGCCAGGCCGGGCTGGTGGCCCCGCCTCAGACCTGTGGTTTTCCTACAATCCGGAAGACATCAAAGCTGGAGCAGGAACACGCAGGATGCTTTAAATTCCAAAACGTGCTTTCCTTTTCGGGGCTGCTGATTACAGAACACGCAGTCACCTGCTTGGGATGCCAGGCGGGCGGCAGCAGCACGGAGCTCCCCGGGCCGTGCTGTTCCTGCACTGCCACCACGCATTTCCCCACTTCCCGCCAGCGTCAAAAGCACTTTTCAGAAAGTCAAAATATTAACCAGCCTCCACAAAATAAAAACACAGTTTCCACTATCCAACGTATTTTCATGTGGTAAAACCATCAATTCAATTTCAGTTATCATGCAGAATAAGAAGGAATGAAATCTAATGTGAACTTAACAGCTATAGCACATTCTCCTTGAACTCTGCACTCGGTCTTGTGCTGTAGAGAGTGGAAAGGATGGAGTCCCAGTATTCTGTTTGAGTCTAGTTTTCTAATAATTCTATGAGCTAATGTTATCCCACAGCTCAATATTTTAAAAAGAACCACTAAAATACTTACAAGTTGTTACTATGCAGTCTGTTCAATCAAATTAAGTTTTCGTTACCTCACCATGACAGATATCTTAAGTTTCGTTAATCTTCCCCTTTCACCTCCAACGTTACTTAAATTAATTACTATATTATTGGCCTTTTGTTCGTAATTAAGAAGAGTTTGCTTTAAATATTTTTGTGTTGCTCACTGATATGGTTATGTGATTTGCCCTGTGCTGAAATGCAAAAACACACAATGAAAACCTTGAAATTTCAACTGCCTGTTGTTTATTACTGTTTTGGCTACATTCTCTACAATTTCAGCAGCATTTTAAAGAGACAGTTAACATTTCTTTATATACAATGAAAACAAAATGGCTTGCAACATCAGAAACAAGAGCAACAGTTTAACTGTACAATACTAAATGAAAACCTGTGGTAATACAGCCTCCTCTTTCTGCAACATGGACAAAATTACATATAGGTATTCAGCATCAAGAATGGGATAGTAAAAAGAATAGTGAACAGGAGAGAGATACACTGTTCTGAAAAATAAGTTTCTACCATACAAGGCAGTTAGAAAATGTTTCACATTTTAAAATATCTGTACAAGCCACAAGAAACATTTCCTTGTTGATAGGAACTTCCAGAAATAGAGAATAACCATGAGCAACTTCTACATCTATTATCCATGCGCTCTGCAGGACGAGAACGCAATAAACTGACTGAAAGAACTGTACTGTAAATTGCCAACACAGATCTGCCTTACATGCCTTGATTGTTAATGGATTGCCTGTGCTCCATCTCTCTACAGTTGACTCACACCTGAAGGAGGTCATTTGACTCTTGTAAAAGGAAAAGCAACGTCATTTAGCAGCAATTAAAAGCGCCTTGAGGGAGACTTAAAAAAAATACAATATCCAATTAGAAAAAGCCATACTTTAAACATTTGTACAGGAATAAGTTGCTGAAATTTAACTGAAAATGTGACATCTGTACAACAATTTACAGTAGAGCTAGAAGGGAATTTATCATTATTCCTGCATAGAACATTATACATGACCTGTATGCATTTGGTTTCATACTGTTGCTTGCTTTTATTAGAAGCCTGGAAGGTTTCACAAGTTTCAATACCACAGCAAGTATAGTATTTTAAAAAAACTGAATGGATTTCAAGATTAGCAATCTACTTGAGAAGTAAGTACCAGGAATTCCATATCACCCTTCCAATCTAAATTCAGTGGAACACCACTACATTTTTGGAGGTACAAGCCTGAGTAGCCAAATAAAATACTCCAATTTTTTTTGAGAAAATATTTTTTGAGAAATGCTGAACATTATCTTTCACCATCTCACATTCCTTACTTTGGTTTTGAAAAGATCAATGTCTTGGAAAGATGGCAGTTCACTTACTTCATAACCAGGCACAAAATTTTTCCTGTGTTTTCAAATTTGCTCACTACCCTTTTTATTTAAATAATGAAAAACTACCCTTCATGTTAGAACTTTCCAGTATCCACCAAATGTACTTTAAAGTATTAAAAAGACTATTTACAATGTTCCCCAGAAAAAAACTAAAAACCTTTTCTTCAGTCTTAAACACAGTATACCTGTTAGTTTGTAACAGGAAGTGTCATCCTTCATCCTTCAATGTTTAACGGTGTTTCTCAGAAGGGCACATTTATTCACAGTCCATGATCCACTCCAATCATACAAATGACACTATGTAGGAGGACTTCAGTCTGAAAACACAGTTATCAAACTTGTCCTGTGTAAAAACACTCAAATGCTTTCAAGCTCAAGTCTGCATCTGAAAACTAAACAAAGGTATCATCCCATTCCTCAGCTGGAGAAATTTCAGTACGAAATAATGCTTGAAGTAGGTGGTGTAGGGGATGCTGCAAGGCCAGTCATATGCAAGTTTCCTGAAGAATTTGATCTCCTCATATGAGGGAGAAGATAAGGATCATTAGCCAGCTGGTGGACATCAAATCTATCCTCTTTTCGGTATGCTAAACAGCGTCTGATAAAGGCCTAGAAAAGAAATGTAGAAAGTCACAGTAACATTCCAAATACTTATACTTGTTTTCAGGCAAATAGGCAAGTCCTCCTGGATTAACTAGCTTCTAAACAAATTCTTTTTCTTAAATAATTCAATTCAAATGATAATGTAACATTTTGCTGCTGAGCCCACTAAATAAATGTAACATCATGGCAGAAATAAAAAATCAGCAAATTAATTGGCTTCAAATAATCACACTTCAAATATTTATTTCCATGTTTAGGAACTATATTTACAAGTAAAACATTAGCACCTCACTCAATTAGATTTGTGCGTGTTTTATGGCTGAACAGACGAATAAAAACCAGGAGCAAGTGTCAGAGGATTGAAAAAGGAGACTTTGCTACTTTCTCCAATGAGCTTCTAAAACCACTGAATGGGGAAGAATAGGTAGATGATGCAGAGACAGAATTTCAATGCTTTAGCTGACTTTTGAAAACAAGCATTTCCACATGTGCCATGACAAGGTATAGCAAAACATGAAATTGACATTGATGGTTGCCATTCTCAATAGGCATTACATAAAGAACATTTAGGAAACCACTACCTTGCTGAAACTCTCTTCCCATGAAAAACTCAATCACACCTGCTTAAAATGATCTAATCCATTGAAAAACTCTGTGGCTAAATTCACTATGTCATCCCTACATTTAGGTCCATATGACCTACGCCAATCATTTTGTGCTGAAAGTTTCTGTCAAGTTTTATGTCTAGCACACACAGAACATTTGGTCTCCTGAGAGCCTGGGCTTCAACATTTAATGATAGAAAATCCTTATTATTGCTACAGAACTGATTAGCACATCATTACTTAATTTAGAACTTAATTTAAAAGAATTACATATGTCTTCTTTGATAAATCTGTTCAGCTGTTTGTTCTTTGCTCCAATTAAAAACTGAAGATTAAAGGAAAAAATCTGTGATACAAGTTCCAAAGAATCATGCTAGAATTTACTTCTAACATTTGCATATCCAGCATGAACAAGGTACAATATAAAAATCATGCACATCCGTTAGTAGATATTCACATGTTCTTGGATATTACGGATTTTAATCAAATTCTTCACACTAAATCTTTCAAAACAAATGGACTGTAAACAGTTTTCTCAAGATCCTCAGAGTAACAGTTTGTGTTTGAAATGTTTTTAAAACACTTCACAGCTTGTGGCACTGTAGCCACACTAGTGTGAAGCAAAGGAGACCACTGCACAAAACAGGAAACAGTGAGGAGGATAAAAGGACAGTTACAATCTGAAAACTAAATAACAATGTCATTTGAGGTTCCATATGTATTTAATCTCCGTGCTTTCCAAATCAGAATTTCAGTTTACAAGCTGTTCTTTTCCAACTGCCAGGCCTATAAATCTGAAAAACCATTTGGATTCTACACAGTCATTGTAAATGGTCTACATTAAGAAGTTAGTCTGAAATTGTTTTATAGCATTTCCACTAGAGAATAATTTCTCCCTCTCTCTCATAGCTATCATGAATGGTTAATATAAGTGGAGAATACTGGAAGTTTTAGTCTTTCAAACAAACAGAGCATGCAAATACACAGAGAATGCAAAAAGTTTCCAATTCTCCATGCTGAACTGTCTACTCCTTCCTAACATCCTCTGTATAAAAACTATTAATGACAAAGAAATGCAAAGTTAAAAGACACAGATATAAACTCTCACTAAAGTAAAGGTATCAGTAACATGATGCATGTTTGTCAACTGCATTCAAGGGAGTTTTTTCAAATGCCAGTGAAAAATCAATAGCAAACAAAAACCTCAATCAAAAAAAAAACCCCAATTCTAACTACAATTCTTCAACCAGTTTTTCATAACTTTAACTGCAACTCTCTTACTAACACTTTTAGAAAATATAATTAACAAAAACATAGCACCACTTGTAACAGCATGTTTATGTACCCAAAAGACTTATTTTGTTGGGAAGTTACTGCCTCTAGAAATATGTTTCCTTTTAATCTTTAGAAGGTGAATCTTAACATTCCTAAATTTTTGATGTGTCCCAAATCTAAGTATGTTTAATTAATTGCTGAAACTTGAATAAGCATTCTACTATCTTGGCATTTTTTTCTCAAAGAGCACATCTATTGCATCTGGTCATGAATATATCTTTCAAAAATTGGGAGAGTTTTTACAAGCAAGTAACATATAATATTTTCTTCCACTTTCATGGAATTGGATTTGTGTTACAGATGCTCACAGTAGTAATCATTTGGGAAACCACCTTAATCTGTTTCTGAATAGCCAGTCTGTGTAGAGGAATTGACACCTTTGTGGCAGAGCAACTATTTTGGCTGTCTTATTTCCTGAATCAGCATCAAAATATCTTCTAGATTCTTAATCTCAAAAATTCATGTTTCTAAACTCAGATTTAAGTTAATACACACATACTACGAGCTTTCAAAGAGAAGAGTATTAGAGGTATATCCTTCAGGTACCTGGTAGTCAAGTAGTTCTTCCAGCCAATAAGGCTGCAGAGAATAACATCCACTATTTTCAGAAAGAGCTTGCTACTGCTAGCAGCAGCATTTCACAAGAACTTCTAGTAAGACAGCCTGAATGAGACACATAAGGTCCTCTGAGAAAAAGTAAAGCAGACAATTTTTGAGGTGGCCTACTTAAAAACCACTTGCAAATTTCTGGAATATATATATAGTTTTGCTTTGAAGTACGTGATTTGAGAAGTCCCAGAATAAGGTTGCTTAAATAAAAACATCCAAATACGAGCTCTCAAGTACATTTTTCTACATAGTTATTATGTCCCACAGCATTCTTGGGTTAACAACAATTTTACAGCTGAATCCTTCAAGATGAATGTTTTACTCAGAGATTACAGTAAAGTTTACCTTGGCTTCATTGCTTACAACAGGTTTGACAGGGAATTGAACTTCTGTGGCTTTTAATATTGTATTTTCTTGTAGGATATCTTGCTGTGATTGATTGTGGCCAAATGGCTGCAAAACAAGCACATGATTTTTTTCAGGAGATTTATCCAATTACTTTGATTTCATAAATATTTATCCTGTAGTAAGTTGCTTCAGTGTTAATACAAACTGCCAACTATTCTGCAAATAAAAAAGCTACAGGCGAGATTTTATAATTTTTTGTAAAATCAATGTACACCACCAAAAAGTAACACAAGTAATTTTCCATGCAGATTAATTTCTTTACAGTCTAGTGAGAATAGGCACCTACACTAAAACTCTTTAGATTTTCTAAAGCTTTCCTTACCTTTCTACCATAAAGGCATTGGAAAAAGATTACTCCAACTGACCACACATCAACCTTATTAGAAATCTTTGGTGGCTCTTTGCCAACTACAAAACACTCTGGAGGCAAGTACCTGGAAAACAAAACAGGCATTTCAGTCTGTAAGTATGGCATCACCAGAACGTGCTCCATTATCAAACTGTACAAACACCTCACATACACATCTCTGAGCTTTTGACAATTGTACAGCTGTCCTACAATCTGCATTCCAACACCTTGCAACCCACCAAAACTGATATTACAGTTTCTATACAGTCAGTCAAATAGAGGGGTCTATTTAACACAAGCACAAATACTATCATTTTTTACCTAAACTGCTAATTATCACTTCTTTTTAAATTGGGATCCCAGGTTAAATATGAAGCCATCTATCAAAGCAAGAAAAGATGAAAGCCAAATAGGGCATTTTACAGCAAGATCTGGTTAGGAATTGAAGAAAACGCAGACATAGCTTAAAGACCCTTTACCCAAGTTTTTGGTAAAAAATGGTAACATTACCCAGAGGTGTGTATGATAGACAAAAGTGATTGTTATTTCTGTCCCTATATTTTGCAGGAAGAGAACTTTACTTAATGAAAGTTGAGGAAGTTCCCATACCATTCCTGAATTACAGAATAACTGATGAAATGGAACTTCCTTTAAAAAGCAAACAAAACCTTCCAAATGTATTAATTTAAGGGCAGTCAAGTATTATTTAATGAAATACTTAAACTGAAAAAGGCAAAAAAACTATTAGGGCAACTACAGAACAGGCACTCTGTTGTCAACAACATATAAGACTTAAAGAGAAACTTAGAAGAAATATTTGTAGAAATGGAAATAGGCAGAAAAATGAGATGAAAATGCAACAATTTTAAGCAGTAGCACGAACTCTCTTCTGGAATACTTGTCTACAATTCTGATTACAATGATCAAGACAAGTGATCTTAAAGTGATGCAAATGCAAAGAAGGTTACTAAAATGATCTGAAGAATGGATAGCCTACAGTTCAGAGGGAAAAAAAAGTGAAGACTACAAAACCACCAAGGTGCAAGTACTAGGAAGGGGCCACAACCTACTCGAGGGAGGACAATGTTAGCACAGGAACAAACAAGTATAAACCTGCCACAAACATACAGTCTGCAAATTAGAGGATTAAGTTTCTAATGATCAGAGAACTGAGGTTACAGAAGACATTTCAAATCAGATTACTGGGGCCAAAACACTAACTAAATTTAATATAAACATCTAGAAGTTTACCAAAGAGATTATATAACCCAACTGCCTGGGAAGGCAGGTAACTGAACCCAGTGACTGAGGAAATCCCTTCCAGGCCTATGATGCTGACAGTTTGTGCAATGTACTCTGAACAGACTCATTCCCAACCTCAAACTCACTCTAAGTTTTTCCCTCCCTAACGAAGATTTTGGGCTCAGAGAAAGCATGAATTAGAAATGCAGAGATTCATCATGAATCTATAATGATTACAGATCTCTTTTCACTTTTAAGTTTGCAGCATCACTAGTGCCTGAGGCCTTCTAGATGAAATCCAAAAGCCCAAATTCTTCTGATATATATTCCTAAAATAAAACATTTAAACTGGTGTTTAAATAGGTAAAGCATTCAAAAGAGTAGCAAAAGCCTAACACTTCTA